>JAUMHH010161848.1:0-15939 GCA_032359455.1 Chlamys rubida | reverse complement strand
TAGACTCGTGTGGTCACCTATGTAATTACTGAAGGTAGACTCGTGTGGTCACCTATGTAATTACTGAAGGTAGACTCGTGTGGTCACCTATGTAATTACTGAAGGTAGACTCATGTGGTCACCTCTGTATTAATGTTAGTCCGATGTTCGCAGGCTGCATGTTATCTGATGCTTTCAAAGGAATATATCTTACTCTGTCTTTCTTAACAATTCTCTTAATACTGACACAGTGTTTGTTTAACCTCTTACAGAATTGTAAGTCAGTAGTATAATACATAACATCATTCCAGATATATGTTAACATGGCCGTATATTTCAATTGCAGATTATAATGTTACGAAAATATAATTTTTCTTAGAAATAATACATGTTAATACATACAACGGTCTAGAGAAGGCAGGTTTTACTCTGTTTCTCACTGTCTATAGTGCACACTATATGTAACATGTTACGGCTTCCTCCCTCAGCTGTTGGTGGTCTTACCTTGTGCTATGCCGTATATTTAAGTATTATACTGTAGTAAGCAGATATCATTACCTGTATGTCTATTGCTTTGGTTGCAATGCGAAATTTCAAAGAAATTAAGTATTTAAACTGGATATTTTATTTATTTTACCTGTTTTTGTCTCTTTTGACATAACAGATGTATGTGTTACTTTATATGACTAATGTTCGACCTAGTTATTTAAAGGGGTATTTATTTCTTGTTTGATATGGTAAGAAAGGTGCGTACAACTTATTGATCATATCGGATCGCATTTTTTCTAGGCATACGAGTTCTGTAGATAAATATATGACGTTAACAATTTGAAAACAATTATTTAGATTTACATCAATACCTGTGGCGCGACAGCTGGTTGAACATACATTATATGGAGACGCATGACACACTAAAAGTTATTTATGTCATGATGGCCTACATAAGGTTTGTAAAATCCGATGGAAGCATCCAATATAATAACTGCTATTTACTATTGAAACAAAAATACGGCGTTGGACTGGAAATTCAGCGATACACTTGTACATAGGTCAATATCGTTCTTGTGATGTTTTTTCAATCTGGTCTAGGAATGGGTCATTTGTTTTACTGTAAAAGCAATTTCGTTTGACGTAAATATTGTATTTGGATGAAGCAACATGACGCTTTTACATACGTTTACCGTGTACGAACCTATCTTATATAACTGTAGTAACTGGTCAGGATTTCAGTTATGCTATTTATTTTAATAAAAGTTCTGACCTTGCCCTTGAGACACACTCTACGTCTACAGACCAAACAGTGGTGTTTCCCCAGCTTTTAACCGTTCTGACCTTGCCCTTGAGACACACTCTACACCTACAGACCAAACAGTGGTGTTTCCCCAGCTTTTAACCGTAACCTAGATACACCAGGCGGTGCATGCTAAAACAGCTGTCGTTTATTCTATTTAAAACTCATCTCTTATATTAAAAAGGAATATGTATATATGAGACGTTTTATTTGAGTTACGATCAATTTGAAACAAAGCACATTGTTTAGATGATTGACGTCGATATGTCCCCCTAGTAAGTATACATCCACTATACACATTTGTTCTATATTAGAACTTCTGTCTAGTAATCAGTTATATACTTAATTGTCATTTAGGTTAGAGACTCGAATCCTGTATTTCCCTCTTTGTTCAAACACTATATCATGTAATTATACTACTTATTTATTATACCACTATATGATTTTATGTATATTTGGTATATTTAAAAATAAAGAAAGAATAACGTAGAGTTTTACATGTATTTCTTATATTAATTTTTGGCGACACAATATTTCACCATTGACAATTCAGAGAAATGTTTGAGTACCCTTACCGCTACTTTTTGTGGTACGTTGAGATGCTTAACGTTCAGCATTTAGGGGAATGCCTACAACTGGTTCACCCATTGTCAGTATAATGTGACCGGGCGGAATGCTGTGCCAGGTGCCTTCGGCATTTCAGTGAGATAGCACTATCAAGGAGGCAAGCACGCCAACATACCCTGTCTCCTGCATACACACACGCAAGCACGCATACACTATACACATGGAGGCACGTCCTTAAATGACCTCAGCTGTTAATAGGACGTTAAACAAAAGTAAACCAAACCAAACCATCTGCAATAGTATATGTACACAAACACCGCGTCACACTGCTGTTGCTGATCGCTGTCGATGAACGTGACCTGGTTAATCATCTCTTGTTCGTATTACATTCGCAAAGATACCACACAGTTTGCAAGGAACTGATTTCCATATATATAGCATTTATAATTTCTCTTTTTTTTCTTCAAGATTAAATGTTATTCTGTGATGCAATATTTATTAATTTAATATTAATATAATTTAAAAGTTGCATTAAGTAAATGGTTCGTCACGCAAACTTTGTACACTCATGTATTTGAGTAATGTTATATTGATGAATACATCTATTTTTGGTATTTGTAACGTTTCGTATTTTGATATGCCAAACATCAATGTAGTGTGTTTTACGGATCCTCCTTCTTGTTTATTTAATGTGTTTACCTGATGCATATTTTTGTGACATGTTTAACTAGTGTTAAATTGATAATAACGTGATCGTTTTGACGCATATTTGTTTGATGTGTTTACCTGGTACAGACATCTTTAATTGATACTGATACATTTTTACCTGGTACCCATACCTTTAGTTGTTTAACTGATGCACACGTTTTGTTGCGGCTTGTTAAACTATGGCTCATACATAAAATTGATACACACGTGTATAATTATTGTCTTCACCAGGTGCACACATTCTTTATTGATACAAACTTTTGTGTAACGTGTTTAGCTAGTGCACACATTCTTAATTAATACACACTTTTGTGTGACGTGTTTAGCTGGTGCACCCATTCTTAATTGATGCACACTTCTCGTGACGTGTTTAGCTGGTAAACACATTTTTAGTCGAGACTCCTGTGCATATTTGACGTTTATTAGCAAAAGGTTTTAATTAAGTCTAAATAACAAGCACTCTCTAGTCGGAAGTACGTGCCTTTTCGTGAGACTTATTAAATATTCATTTGGACATTTTTATTGATTACTGGAGACAAGATTGTGGTCGAAATATTGGCTGACTTAACTACTGACATCATACAGCACGTATTATTAACATTAACAGACTATTAAAGCCAACTGTGACAGTATCTCTGTAAGATCGCGTACATATATCGTTTGATAAAATTAATTTGATCGCTTGATACGTTCCTTTGTGTAACATGCCTTATCAAATGTATAAATAAAGCCCTTATCTAGCTGTAAAGGCAAGGAAATATAAGGACTATTTGTCTCTGAGCAAGTCATGAATGCCAATTGCATTACTTATATGTCTCTGTAAGTGTTAGTCGAAACACGAAGTATAGTGAATATGATGAATAAGTAATAGTTGGTTTTCTATAATAGAGCGTGTTCTAATTGTCATTATTTTATAGAAAGATGGTTGTTGACAGGTTATCTACTTTTTTAAGGTTTTCTACCTTCCATAAACAATGCCATTGTGCAAAATGGAAACATTGTGCATTTCTCTCCTTCCGATGAAATAGCAGTATTGATTGTGTATACCCAGAAATATTACAGATATTTTTGTATGTTTTACGTATTATATTTCTCTGGGTAGATGTGTCCTGTTGGTCAATACACTGCTCAGGCAAGGTTTTATAACGGGGCTTTTTTAACCTATAAGTATGTTGATTTTTTGTCGTCATCATGTACAATCATACTTTTATTATCGTCAATATGTTGTTAGAATAATTAACTGTATCTTAGATCGTTGACGATTGACATCCAAGAAGCCATGATGGATTCAAAAATGGATTTCGTCGTCTTATATTTTTAAGTGTTATTCACAGTATATTAGAGAATTGCTGATCGACATAACTTCTTTGCTATCATAATGGATGTCACATGTTGTACGAGAAACGAGGGCACCACTAACAGGCAGACACCTGGGACAATACACCAGAGGTGGCATGCAGATTATTGGGAGAAGAAGAAGGTATCGACTTGTATGAGAGACCAGTCATTTTACTCTTTGTACCGTTTGTATAACTGATCCATATTCTTTTATACTTGTTTTGCATCAAGTATTGCTTTTGATACTGCCTAAAAAAAATCCGGAGCATTAGATTAACTACATATTACGTATACCTTGTGTGTAATTATCCTTACTGCGCACCTTGTGTCACTTCCGGTTTTATGGTGGAGGTAACTGATGCGTTCCTTTTGTTTTAGTAGCTCCGTGTTCCCTGATGTTGTGTTTTTGTGCGTTTTGCGTTAAATCTCTGACATCTTATAATAAACTTTAAATCGACCTGCTTCAATCATATAACTTTTCCAGAAGAATGACAATATACAGGGCAACGACAAAATTAAAATACAATTAATTTATTAATTATTATTGTGTCAAAATAATTTAATCATTGTATTACGAACAATGTTCAAACTTATGCCAGATGGTCTCACTCAATTGAAATCCAACACCTCAGACTTTCAATACCACATCGAACCAGGTGTCGAGCCATATGTAATGATGCTTATACACTTTCTTTATAATCTGGCTTAAAAGTGTTTAGGTCTGTATTTTGAACGTTATTGAGTTCATAAAGACAGTTTGGTAATAAGTATTTCCACCAAATGAATATTATGAGAATTATAAGCAAAGCAAAGGTCAATTAAGACTATAAAAAGAAAATAAACGTATAAAACATCTACACCAACGTATAGACGGTATACTTGTAGACATTATGTATAAAAATGAAAGGAATTCTACTATTATCGTGTTATAAAATTGTATTACGAAATCGTTTAACTCAAAAATAAAAGTATTTATTGAAAAAATAAATAATACAGGTTTGCTGACAAAATATACACAACAAAGCTATTAATGAAATGAAATAACAAGAGAACACCAAAGTGTCAACTAAACCATAGTAATGAAAAAACAAGAGAACACCAAAGTGTCAAATAAACCATAGTAATGAAATAACAAGAGAACACCAAAGTGTCAACAAAACCATAGTAATGAAAAAACAAGAGAACACCAAAGTGTCAACTAGACCATAGTAATGAAAAAACAAGAGAACACCAAAGTGTCAACTAAACCATAGTAATGAAATAACAAGAGAACACCAAAGTGTCAACTAATTCATAGTAATGAAAAAACAAGAGAACACCAAAGTGTCAAGTAAACCATAGTAATGAAATAACAAGGGAACACCAAAGTGTCAACAAAACCATAGTAATGAAAAAACAAGAGAACACCAAAGTGTCAACTAAACCATAGTAATGAAATAACAAGGGAACACCAAAGTGTCAACAAAACCATAGTAATGAAATAACAAGAGAACACTGAAGTGTCAACTAAACCATAGTAATGAAAAAACAAGAGAACACCAAAGTGTCAACTAAACCATAGTAATGAAACAACAAGAGAACACCAAAGTGTCAACTAAATCATAGTAATGAAATAACAAGAGAACACCAAAGTGTCAACTAAACCATAGCTCGTACTCGAAATTGATAAAACTAGGGTAAAATATGAACAAAGGAAAGACTCAAAAAAGTACAAGGAGAATAAGATTAGTACCTTCGGAAGGGCAAGCGTCTTCTGCTTCATCAATGACACCTCCCATGTTTTTCTAAGTCTAATCCGAGTATTGTCAGGTCCTCACATCGGGCACCTGGGTATTGACAACTAAACCACAATCCAAAATAAAAAATAACGACCTTCAGATCACACAGCAAAATAACAGATTTCTTTGTGAGATCCTGATGACGACCTTAAAACTTGTCCATACTCTTCAACAACCTGCGTCTTTGGAAACCCTGTGTTATTAGTTGTCCGTCAGCAGCTGTATCTATCACGAAGGTCATGGTATCTAGAACAATGTTTTGAGTACCGAATAAAGTGCGACATGTTAACGCTGTAGGTAGAGGTCGAAAGTCTGTTGCTATCAAGTAAGGGAATGTTCACGATCGTAAGTCAAAACCTACTGCTTGTATGTGAAATAGTGGTATGCTAAGCGAATAAGAAGTCACATAATGTTGAATAATTGTCGATATTTTTTCTTTCTTGTTTATATTTTAGATCCGTGGGCTTACTAACTGTGTGCGTGATGTATCTCAGCATAGGTTGATCACATTCACAACAGAATCACGGTATTTTTATCGAGCGGATATAAGCGCAATAACTGTTCACCATATATCACTGTCAGCGTCGAGAGCAGGATATAGCACTAGGCATATGTAACTTTAAAATATACACGTTTAATCTATAAAGGCGATCAAGGTTCACGTGTTACCAATCTACACGTGTAACTAATGTACACGTGTGAGATAACTATATACTTGTAATCAAAGTACATGTGTTATAAAAACGCAAATCTGCAATTGATATACAAATGTAGTCATCGTATACGGATACATTATCGACATATGCATAACACACTCCTGATGTTATAAAAAAAAGTAACGATTATTTTTTATAAGTAATCGTGATTTTCTGGTACAAGTATTGCCCACGTCGGTAAATTTGTAGATATTTCTTTATAGATACTTTGTAACTTCGTATTTTAAGATATTGAAGAATACGCTAGAATTTGAGAAAACTTACATTAAGTTAACTTCTCTCTTTATGAAATGTTGATTGGTATATTCTGTAATATACAATTTAGTTATATAGATAAGTACATTCTGTAATATACAATTTAGTAATGTAGATAAGTACCTTCTGTAATATACAATTTAGTAATGTAGATAAGTACCTTCTGTAATATACAATTTAGTAATGTAGATAAGTACCTCTGTAATATTTGTTAATGTATACTGTCACAAACAGTCTAGAACAAATACACTAAAATCACATAGTTTGAAAGCGTAGATTGAAGACTGTCATGTCGAAAACCCTGAATAAGTAACTGGAACAACAAGTATTCACCCTGAATATCATGATACCTAAATACTAACAGTAACAGAAATACTTATGATGTATACTTTTTATCAAACCAGTTTAATGATAGGAGTTTAAGTGTTAACTTTTTCTAGAAGGAGTTTTAGAGGAAACAAGAAAATGCTCATTACACATTTAGAGACCACATGATCCTGTTAGCAAAGTATGCACACAAATGTATTCACACACCTATCAATGTTTTACCGGGTTCTGAGTTCCTGTTAGATTGTATTTATGTTGGTATGTATATATTCAGGTGGCAAATTAAAGTACACATACACCTTTATTCCATTGTAACTAGCTACCCGGGCGGCTGGAAGTCCTCGGTAGGTGATCGCTATCTGTATGCTTGTTCCACTGGAAACAGCAGGTTCATTTTTGTGATGTCGGTGAATTTACATCTGAGATATACCATTCTGTTTGTTCCTTGTTCATCGACAGAGACCGGCATCATGGTTCGTTAAACCATACATGCGCAGTGATGAGCAATAAAACATGGAAACTCGTTTGTTTAATTTTCCATCGATTAAATAATAAACAACGTTAATATGTCTACGCTGCTGCAGCAATGTGTATCGCGTCTGATGTGCATATGGTGTGCGTAGTGTAAAAACAAACTGACATTAAGGAGTTACGTGATAATGAAACTTTTAATCTTATATCTAATTATTGATCTCATTTATCTTTAAAACCGATTAACTATAAAAGTATGGAGTATTGTTATTGTACTAGCAGCAACACAGCATGAAATATTGCTACATTTCGGAAACGCTTCGTTGCAGATTTGATAATCATGTATGGTAAATACATTGAACTGCAACGTTACGAATTACCTCGTGAAAAAAAGCATTCGATGAACTTTAGTTGATGTTGTTACAGCTAACGTGATGAAATGCTTGAATTCCACAAAATACAATGTACCAAAATAGTAGTATCATAATAGATCGTGTCAGGTCGTGTATATGTTACCATGAATCAGAGATAATGAATCGTGGGTGTAAATATATTATGGAAAACATATTTATGTCCCTGTTCATGAACGTACAAAGGGGTGCTGTACCACGTGCTGATTGTTTGATATAGACCACCACTAAATTAAGGGCACTACTGATGACCACCAGAAATACTAATTAAGTGTACAAAACATGTTGTGATAATCTAGCAAATTACGGGCACTAGACATGTCGCGATTATATCAAAGAAGATTACTGCGCAAAAATACAAAAAAAAAGCTGTTACTCAAGTAGAGTTGTTTTCAAAGAGAATAATCATGCGGCATTGCATAATTAAACACTTTTTTACAAGCAGATACCAGATTCAGTGCGTAAGACATGTGTGTTGGGTTTTTTTGTTCAAAAAGCGTGAAAAAACAAATTAAATGATTAAGCATTAACTGCTTGAAATACAAAATTCATGGCATTAGATATGATGTAATTCTACATATCAATAACCAATATTACACACGCGATGTACCATGCTGCCCAGAGTCCTATTCCAGTCATGCATGTTTCAATTCTTCACGTCAGCGCTGTTCAATGCCTAAACTGAAAAGGATAGATAGACTAAAGTTGATAAAAGTGTCCTTTATTACAAACGATAAACAATAAGAAAAGAGAGGAAGAGGATGTGTACGATCAGGTCAACAAAACCGCATTTCAAACATTAAAGGTCGAACATTAAATCGATAAAACTAAGGCAAAATATGAACAAAGAAGAGATTTATGAAGAGACCCTTAAAAAATTACAAGAAAATAAGACTAGATTTCTGGAAGGGAAATGTGCTCCCGGTTTATTTTTTTGTTTATAATACATTTGTCACATAGTTGAAACAGAGTGCGAATTAATATTTTGATACTTTAAGCAAATCGATCAAAAACTCAAATCACATTCATTGTTCATTTCTTTTGCTTTTATGGATTAAATGGAGAAAAAACATCCCAAAAACCTACAACGAAGATAACACACCTTAACCAATGTTTCACTTTGACGAGGTCGTTTCAATGAAGCGGACTTGCAGTTGCTTGATATGTTTCTTATGTTGTTTACCCATATTTGATGTAAGGATAAATTTGGCCTCATTACGGAGACCGGAAGTAGTTAAACTACAGTGGAAATGTTTACGGTATACAGAATTGACAACTAAGGATATTACACGTTTTTATATACATAGGTTATATATATATGAGTTGCCTGCTAAGGCCCCAATGAGTAGCAAAAGTTCATTTTGCAACAGACAATTTGGATTTGATTTTTTTGTGATGAACATATGGAAACAATAAAAATGTTTTGACTTATGACACAGATAAATAACTTATAGATTGCTATCAATGATTTTCCTTCCATTACCAATGCTTAACTCTCTACTGTCAACGACTGCACCTCTACTGTCAATCATGTATTATTTCTCATCCGCTGTCATTAATTTTACATCTACTATCAAGCATTTTATCTCTTATCAATTAGCTTCCCTCTACTGTCAATCGTTTACTACAACTTTTCATCCGCTGTCATTAAGTTCACATCTACAATCAATTACTTTATCTGTTGTTAGTTAGCTTTCCTCTACTGTCAATCTTTTCCCCTGCAATTGATTTTCAATCTACTACCACTGATTTAACTTTTTACTCTTGAATGTTTGGATTTCCTATCCGGATGATTTAGTTTTCTTTGATGTATTGTAAAGATTGCTCTATATTTCCGTTCAATATCAGTATATCCCCATGTTTGCCTGTTTTACATTGATCGACTCGCTGTGTCAATGTTTGCATATAGTTCTAGTTGTTCTTGGGAATCTTTTGAAATATATTTTACGGTATCATAACATCCGGATTAAATTGTCATATCTGTTATTTTAACGTTCATAAACTGCTTGTTTGTATGATTTTTGTTTTTATCTAATGTCAATTTTGTTATCCGAATGAACACCAATATCTCCAGTATCCCACATCTAGTTAACAGAATATGAAATTTTCGCCATTTCCGAATATAACACTCCCAGATGTTCTTATGGGTTCATGTATGTTAATCTTATTGATCTTAGTTATTTTCCACTTAGTCGATAACTTATCTTCAATTATGAGTTTGATAATGATTCACGGAGTGATACACATCACCTGCCTCTGTTTATCACCGACAATATCTAAAAACCTTCCTGCGTATGACATTTATTAGTATATGTATTCCTTACTTTGGTGGAATATCTCTTTACTTTCGGATCCCAGTACCACTACTAAAACTGTTCGTTTTTCGGCACGACTATAGCTTTGATAAATCATTTCAGAAAAGAAAACCGTACCAGGAATTTTATGAGAAATAAGAAAGATGAAATAAATAAAATACACTCAACAACAGTCTCCTGTGTGTTAAAGAAACACTGCGTGGCTAAACCCAGATTCGAACTCTGAACTTCAGACTGCTTAATATCGCTTTAACCGATTGCGATACCTTATCGACGAACATGTCCTGGACCAATACAGTGTGGCGGGACAGGGATCCGTAATTAACCTCGAGGTTGCCATTTGGAACATGATAACAAACGACTGAAATTAGACTATACCATGGCAATTAGTGTCACTACTTTATCGTACCAAATCTTAATAACAATGTTTTAATGATTGGATTACTATTTGAATGTTTTCATAACCTGATATGTAAAAAACTCATTATGGAAATAAATTAACTGTTGAGGTAGATCATACAGTTTCCTCGATACTACCTTTAATGTGACCTTAAAATCCACACAACAAAGTAAACATTTAAATGTTGTATACATATTATATTCACGTAGCATTTTAACTTTTTTTTCATTTCTTCCGTTTACAATGCTTTCTAAATAAAGAACATAACAATAACAACTAGTTTTTTGAATTCACAAACTTCAGACATTTTACGCACTTCCCCTTCTGTTTTAACAGTTGTTTATATCAACAAATTTTAATTTCCACTGTTTTGGCCCCTAGCATCACCAACGAGTTCTAGAATGACGAAATATCGGTATTATGCTTTGTAGTTCATTTTTGTCATACTGTATCTATTTTAAAATGTTATAGACGTAATCACAGGTGTGTGTCTTGCGTTCCTAATTAAAAACAAATACTATATAGATTAGTAAGAAACATATATTTAAAAATTAGTTTATCAAAGCAGAAAGCCAAAAAAGGAAACACTTTAATAACTACACCGTAAGGCCATTTCGTCCATGTAGGACTCATCAGGGGTACATTTACTAAAGGTAAACCGTGAAAAATACACCATATAAACGTCTTGTTGCACTACTTGATAGCCATTCCGTCCAATTATCTCAGATCATCAGAGGAAACAAATGTCCTAAGAATAAAAAAGCATGTCTAAAATGTTACGAAACATATATATAATACAGCAAAAGTTGAAAGATGCCTATCAAATCCTTTTAATGATTGTTATAAACAGGCTTTGCCTACAACATTTTTTTTTTTTTAATCAGGATTCATGTCGTCAGTCAGAATAATATCCATTTACGAGGTTCCAGCCGACTGCAGGGACCTGATTGACACCCAGCAGAGTCAACCACTCTCCGAGGGTGACACATAGATTCTCAGGGGGGAAAGGTATCGAATATTGCACGTGTGACGTCAGAGAGTAATAGCTTTACACTTATGATTATTCAAACTGTTTTGTCATGCCAACTTATTAATGTCATTATCATTGTTTTTCGTGTTTACACTTGCTTTATTAAGGGGTTCATGATGTCATTCCATATAGAATTGGATTTCAAATTTAGTCCTTGTGCGTTAACGCTGTGGGATATTTTGGAAATAATTTTGTTTTTGAAATGGAATATTTTTTCTTTGCGTTAAAATCTTATATTTTGTTATAGAGCGTTAAATATTTTTCATATTTTGTTCTTGTGTCGACGCTTTCATATATTTGCCATTGCGTGTTAATGCTGTGGAATATTTTGTCGTTGTTTGTTGACGATGTAGTATATTTTGTCATTGTTTGTTGACGATGTAGTATATTTTGTCATTGTTTGTTGACGATGTGGTATATTTTGTCATTGCGTGTTAATGCTGTGGAATATTTTGTCGTTGTTTGTTGACGATGTGGTATATTTTGTCATTGTTGACGATGTGGTATATTTTGTCATTATTTGTTGACGATGTGGTATATTTTGTCATTGTTTGTTGACGATGTGGTATATTTTGTCATTGTTTGTTGACGATGTGGTATATTTTGTCATTATTTGTTGACGATGTGGTATATCTTGCAGTAAAATTTTGATATTGTGGAGTACTTTGTCCTTTTTTGTTGACACTGTGTTATATTGTTACGTTGTTTGTTGACGGTGAGGTATATTTTGCCATTTCATGTTGACGCTTTAGTGTCTTTTGCGTTTTTAATAGTTTGTTATTGTGTGGTGTCGATGTTGCATAATTGTTATATGTTGCTTGTAGCGTTACAAATTGAATGGCATGCCATGATTCCAGTAGACTGTTCCATTCAAACAAGTTTGGTGCCACTTTCTAATCAATAAACATTAGCTATTGTCCCTTTAGTATTCCAAAAACGGTAAGTATGATAATTTTATCCCTAGCATGATCATTTGACGAACATAACGCCAAGAAATAAAGGGATATCCCGTTTCTTGCGATTTTGTTGTAAATGCATGACAATTGATCGAGGTTTGTATCTCAAAGGGATTATGATATTGTGTTGTCATACAAAATGTTTTAGTGATATTTGAACGGTTTAAATATTGTTTTATCTTGTTACAAAATACAGACTACATACATGTACGATAAGAAATATACGCTATTTGAGGCTATACATTGATCCTCTCACTAGAGTGTACTCGGTTGTGTTGTACAGAAACACCTACCTCGTTGGTGCTTCACCGTCTAGACTCCCTGTAGGTTAGGGGGGTAATTGGCCGGCGGTTCCCACAATAGAATCGTAATATACTACATGTACTAACGTTGGAAGCCTCGCAGAATCGGGGTTTTTCCTTTGTCCTCTCTTTTTGGAATTTTTGCAGAAGCTTGAATCGATATTTCGAGCCTATTTCAATGTTTTGGATATTTGTTTCTTTCTATACTCTGCTTTCTTATTCTTATAGTGTCACGGTTTTGACGCATGAGCTGGGGCAGCTTAAATCTCTAAAGTAGCAAAGCAATCAAATGCCTGTATGTTTCTTTGTTAAGTTTATGGTTTTTGGTTATCTATATATATCAGTAATTACATCTAAACAAATATTTGGCAGAATTGTGTCTGTTATGGAAAGAGAAAGAATTTGCTGATCAATGACAATAGATGAATACATGTTTATATATTTTAAGACTCAAATTCGTTGAAACATAAATTCCTTAAAATACACGTGAGAAGCCAAAATAAATGGTCTTGACGGGATATATGTCAATTGTATATGTATATAAACATCATGATCACTGTAAGTCTTGTTAAATTGTATATGTATATAAACATCATGATCACTGTATGTCTTGTTAAATTGGGAACCTATCTAAATATCGCTAAAGTAATATCAAATTGATCACTGATTTCAAATTGAGGTTTGGGAAAAATTATATAAATGTATTATTGACTACCTGTTTAAAACACCTACTGTAACATACATTACGTACTTATCTTAATATTGTCTAGTGGATATGTATTTCATTGTTTTTAATTGGCATTAAGGAAGGGTCCTGGTTAATCAAACAGTTCTATTCGACATTCCCTTTATCAAATTTATAATATGATGTTTTTAAGTCCGAGGTCCGTTTTAACATTGTATGTTGTTATCCAATAGATAGAACATTCATTAGGATACGTGTTAACAAACACGTTTGGCATTCCCTTTCTCCGTTGGGCGTAGTTTTCCGTAAACAGGAAATCACCACTTTAGTAAATACGTCACAGAAAGCCTACGCCATTGTACCCCGACACCGCTGTCTGATTCAAAGCCTACAAGCATCGTTTGCCATCTTATTGTATTGTCCGTTCGACATGTAATCTCCACAGCGAACCGTACACAGCCGCGTAGCATGTATTTTATACAATGCCTTATTATTATTGTGAAATGAACTCAACTATTTATTCTTTTTATTTGATCTAAGTATTATATGTCACACTGTGGAAAAGAAGATACGTTTTCCACTTCCATCCATTATGACGAACTCATGAAAGTCTGACTCGAGAATGGACCAAATCGAGATATATTCATATGCTTCTATGGCCGCCATTTTGTTAAACAGGCACACACTATAGCGATTCAGGGCGAGCGGGGAGGTGTATTGATAAAACCGTCGTAGACTACAGCGCCGGACGTGTTCAGACACAAGTCGTGCTAGTAACGATATAAACGCCAATCCACTCATGTTGTTAGCTAGGCGTTGTTCCTCCTTATTACCTGCCCCGAAACAGACAGCAATGATCAATTTTCACGCATTCAATTTCAAAATCATAAATGTTCAGGTTTACTGAATTTAACATATATATTGGCGTTTATTTTTTGTATCGTTATTCGTTGAATAAACATAAACATTCCATATATCTTGAATCGTGTGTAATACATATATGATGAAACAGTTAAACTATACAGACGAAAATGGCCTGTTATCAACGAGTGTGTATGCATATGTGTATTTAACATTATACACCAGGCGATATCAATGTACGTGGTGTTTAGTGCTGTACTACACAAATTGTCGGTATTAGGTAAAGGCCAAAAACCCAACGTGGCATGACGCTTCCCGCTCTAAAGCTGTCCCTCGCTAACCTTACCTGAACAACGCGTAAGAACGGTCTACCTGGTTGTGCTTCGCGAAAGACTTATACATGTATCATATAAAGGTCATTCCAGACACAGGTTGAATTAAATAAAGGTTCAAATACAGATTGGAAGAAATACAAAACACGAGATCGTCTTAACGCAATTCACGCGGGATTAAAATTTATTTTGTAAGAAAATAATGGGCACGTGACAATCTGTTACCAGTGATAAATACATATATAGCTTTTATAATTATTAATAAAGTGTTCTTATGCGATGTGTATATATTGCTGTTTTGGCAGATTAATAAATTAAACATTAAATCATTATGTGTAAATGACGCTTTATTCACGTATAAATGTTTTAACAATAAAGCATGACTTGGTTTTTAATAAACAATAGTGCTTGTAAAATGTTAGATACCGTCTATTTACCGTATTATTTTACAAGTAATTGATTCCAAATATACACAATAACAACATTGATTTCTGTGATATCGTACAGATTCTCAGACAATATACTGAACATTTTGAACTCTATCGATTTGTTTGTACACCCTTCTTAGTCAGGTGTTAGAAATAAAAGGTCGTTGCCGAACTAGTGGTCAATGGGTGCGCACCTCTAAGACAAACGTATCCACATGGTACACGTGCGTCTGGCATATATAGAGGTAAACGATATATATATCAAACAGAAGGTCTATCTTCGAACCTCAAATCTGAGGCGTAACAAAATACAGTCAGGTTAAAAGCTCAATAAACCATCAGGCATATTACACTAGATAGTACGCTGGTTATAGCTTTATATACTTAAAGACGTGCTACATTTGGTTGTGAACATGATATGGCTATTTATACAATCAGATACGGATCAGACACAGCACATACTGTAAACTTGTTATAACGCGATGTACCACCAGACACGACAAACTAAATTGTAAACCTGTTATAACTCAATATACCATCAGACACGGGACATTATAAAGTAAACTTGTTATGACTCAATATGCCATCAAACACTGGTACATTATAAAGTAAACTTGTTATAACTCAATATGCCATCAAGCACTGGTACATTATAAGGTAAACTTGTTATAACTCAATATGCCATCAAACACTGGTACATTATAAGGTAAACTTGTTATAACTCAATATACCATCAGACACGGGACATTATAAAGTAAACTTGTTATGACTCAATATGCCATCAAACACT
>JAUMHH010161837.1:0-17488 GCA_032359455.1 Chlamys rubida | reverse complement strand
GTCACACAGACTTTTCTTCTACAGTATTGTAAAGAGTAGACTTGTCCCTTCATATTGATATAAAAGTTTGTACAAATGTCCCAAAATATCATAGGCTATTGATTGAATAATTTAATTGTGCGTTTCTTTTTTTGTTCAGTATATGTATATTGCCTTGTATATTTCGTCTTATTACATGATAATTAACAGTGTACATGTATGTACAGTATGCACACAGTACTTGGTTAGGTTTGTTTGTGTTTTACGTCCTATTAACAGCTGTGGTCATTTAAGGACGTGTCAAGGTTTGGTGATGGAGAAAGGCAGGAGTTCCCGGAGAAAAACCACCGACCTACGGCCAGTATCTGGCGATTTCCCCATGTAGGCCACGAACCCGCGACCCAGTGGTGGAGGGCTAGCCTAGTGGTAGCAGAATATCAGACGCCTTAACCACTTGGCCACTGCGGCCCCTGCAAACAGTACATAATATCTATTTTTTAATATTAGCGGTTAACAACTGTTTGGTTGACTGATTATTATTACAACGTTTGACATGCATGTACTGTACACTGTATCCTTAGGGCAAAATCTGACAGGTGAACAACAACATTGTATGAGAAAGACAAAATTCCTCTCCAACAGCTGCCTTGTAAATGTAAATACCGACATCGAAGGAAACGCTGTCCCGAGGGAAAAGAATCATATACAATAACTCCCCTGTTCAAAACATATATACATGTATTCCATTGTACTTTAAAATCTTCAAGGACAATCAAATACGTGAGAATTTCGAAGGATTTTACAAGGAGGAAAATATTAATCAGGAATTTGCGTGCTAATTAGTAGATCTGAAGCGATGCCCTGCAACCATTTCCTCGTGTTCGTAGAAAAACGATAACTTCCAATTATCTTCCCGTGTCGGCATCTGCAACATTCGCCAGGCTTTAAGTAGCTTTATCGATCCAATTTTTATCACGTGTTTTGATAATTTGTCGTCAACGACGGAGTTCACACAAAATGTCAACAATCGTTAAATTGAAAATTGGGTTTTTAAAAAAGTCTCAACAACAGAATGGTGAGATAAAGTTGCCATTGTTCAAGAGATCGTGTTTTTTGTTGACTGATAGTATTAATTTTATTGTTGTTTCTAATAGACGGAAATAACTCGAGGCACGTCAGCATAAAAACAAACTGCATTTGTGCATTTTGTAAGTGAAACATTGTTTGCATGGTTTGTCCATCCTCGATATCCAGGTATTGCGCTCACTTTCGCTCTCTGCACCCCTGGAATATGTCATAGCAAAATTGAAGGCACAAATGTAGCTGTTTGATTGGTCTCAGGTAAAAAAACTGACCAATCGCTGGGCTGATACATGTACCTGTCCTTTGAAGATTACAAAGGGCCGACACCCGACTTCACCGCGAAATTCTTTTGATGTACATCAGAGGATCAAACTAGTCTGCTCGTCTCATCCACAAGGTGGCGCAGACTGAGCCTTCAACTTTGCTATGACATATTCCAGGAGTGCAGAGAGCGAAAGTGAGCAAAACCCCTGGTGTCGAGGATGGGTTGTTTCCAATCCGAGTAATTTGTCTTGTTACATGTTTAAAGTCTTTTTTCATAAGTGTTTTGTTTTTGTTATTTCATAATCACTAGTACGGTGTCTGCTTAGAGGACGTGAATTTCCTTTGATCTGACTTGACCTAGATTTGCATGGCGGGTTTCGTCGATGCTATAGAAGACGCTTACCCTTCCGAAACACCTGGTCATGTTGTTCTTGCACGTTTAAAGAGCGTTAAATGTTAAACTTCCTATTGTTAATATTACGCCCTTGTTTTACTGGTTTTTAGTTCCAATTGCAGTTTTGAAGTAACTTTGGTAATCTCTTGTTGTTGTTTGATGATATTTTACTTTTTAAATAACATAACAGCTATTTTGAAATATGGTCATCTATCAGAAAAAGAAGAACTTCATTCTCAAATCTTTATTTTTAACTGTTAGAATTAAACATAAGACACATTCTCATGGGACTGCACCTTGCAAATTCGATAATATTGTCAAAATTGTCAAACTTGTAAAAAATGAATAACATCGCACCATGCGTCTTCTAGGACCCATTGGTGATGCTGGAGGTCGAAAAGTTAAAAATCCAAATTGGTCTAAACACCATATTTGAGGAGTACAAGTTAATTTAAAATGATTAAGAACAAGTGAAGTGTGTATATTATGAACCGCGCACTACTCAAATGATATACGGTGGCCATCAAGGTAATTGCAAAACTTGGGGAATAAGAAATCCACCAGCAGATTTTACCAACTTGTATCTTGAAGGGTGAACGTAGGACACACACATGGGACTGCTTCTTTGAAACTTTGTAATGGATACAACATGGCAACAATTAATATCACTGTACTAACCAGCTGTTTCGTCCTTCTAGGACTCATAACTTATACTTCAACTCATGAACTTTAACATTCTAATATCAATGTGAACACCTTAAGAAACCAATACAATTTGATGTTTGCAGGATTACAATTAATTGAAGTGCATTGTAGTGTTACGTACCTAATGTGAAATTGATTCAATACTGAAAAAAATATTCCTATTCATTCAAAAAAATAAAAATTATGTGAGATGAATTTCGGGTAAACTTATGTTTATCAAAAACATTATGTTCACATTTTCAGCCTCATGGCCTAAGTCAGGAATCTTAGAAATGCTTCTGGTTTTTTATGATGTCCATCTTGCTAGTTCAAACGACAAGAGCCCAGTTGTTCAAAAGGTGGAATATTTATGACACAACCATTGGATTATTTAGAAGAGAAAATTTACATGCAAAATTTTAAGACAAATTTGTATATTGACAAAATAATTAAAGGTTGAAAAATGACTTTTAACAGTGATTAAGCTACATGTAACACCTTTTGAATAACTGGGCATTGGTCTCTACTTTTCTTTTATGACGTCATAAATCCTTGTAATGCTGTTTCAGTGATAACGAGGTCACATTTACGCTATCAGTATATATATTACACAGTGAAGCACTCAGGACATGGTCCTCTTAAAACTGCATCCCCGTAGACAGTATGAAGTCAGCTTTAAGTTTTTTTTATCTAATTTTCTTTATAGAGATGGCGGTAAAACCGAATAAAATTTTAAGCGTTTTCATGATGGAAATCTTTACACTCTTCTCAAAATGATTGCACTCACCAAAGTGCCGGTTAATTGCATTTACCGCTTAGTTCACGACATCCCCAGGAGTTCGCTGAATTTCTCGCTCACACGTCTCTCGTACTCGCCTACATAAACAGCGTTATCGTATTTACTACAAAAAGGCAGTTAACTACATTCCGTATAGAACACATTGAGGTCTTGTACATGTATAGGGCTGTTTGCAGACACTTTAAAAGTGTAATGCAATGACCATTTATGAGTCTTATCGACAGACATTTACACAATATGGATGTGATAATGACGGCACGGTTGGTCCTATAATGCACTTGTATATCATATATGTTCCGGTTTCTACTTTACGATATCAAAGCTGCCTCACTAAATACATGCCTCATAAGATCAGAGTTGCTGTTCGTTCTCGTTCGCTGTTTCCGTAAAAGACATTTGATATTAGGAAGCATGTGGGAAGGTGTAAATACCAGTGACACTCGTTTAGACTTATCCTTACTGAACGTCCTTTTTACCACTTTGCTTTAAAAGCTCTTTCCTGTTTACTGCCTCCATACGTTCCAGTTGGTTCTCAATGTTTATACCGCTCTACTCACGCTACCTCAATTGCCTTCCAACGTCATGTCCATTGCTGCAATAGTTTGACTTTTGGCTGCATATGCATCTGATACTCACAATCAACCGTACGCGATTGCCTTCTTAACTTTAAGAGGAGTGCATGGCTTCATTTTTGAAGTATTACCCTTTTGACAAAAAAAAACTATTTCTCCTTGCTCCAACTCAGTTGGGCCTTGATGCCATCATGGAATACATCCGCATAGTGTGCGAAATCTGGCAGATAAACCCGTCTTTGAAGTAGCTTTTATCTAAATACAGCCAATAAATCGGCATTTCATTGAGTACGCTTTTTCTGAAGCCGGGATAGGATTAGAGTAATCTCGAATATATGTTGTATGTTAGTGAGACAGACAGACCAGTGATATAATTATCAGCGATGACATGTGAAGGATTGGTGACGTCACAAATTACCATAGATTGCTTGACATTCACACTGGCAAAATAAACATCTTTCAGGACCAGAAGCAGTTCCTGTTAAAGACTAGGGACCGTAAGTTTGATGTGTAATGTTTGATAATGCATTCTTTTGAACTCCATTGAGGTAAATTATTATCTTGGATATCAAATGAGATTTGTTTGCGACTGAGAGGCCACATGCTAAGAGAAATCTGCGTTGTTTCTTTGTACGTTCGTTAAATACAAAAATAAAAAAATATCTTGAAGCAATACATTTTCCATAAAAAAAGAAAGAAAGGAAATGGGCAAAAAGGAAAAACGCTGGCAATTTGCGAAGCACCAGCTGCGACAGAATATCGAGTTCTTTGCATTTTTGCAGCATCGGACTAAAGATGCAAACACACCAAATCATAAGAAAATCTTCATATGTCGTCATGGTAATGAATACACTGAAATATTTCTAGCATACAACAACGAAGTCACTATGGTAAAAACAAACATCAGGTGCAAAATCACGATGAATAAAACAGCAAGCACCTTATGGCAGAAACAACAAATTTAAAATACGATGTTATTTAAGGATTTACTTGAACATATTTTTTATGTTATGGAGGTATAACACAAAAAAACGGAGTGTACTTTCAAGAAACCGCAAAGCGGTTTATGATGAGAGTACACTCCGGTTTTTGTGTTATACCTCCATAACATAAAAATATAAACAGGATTAAATTATGTTGCTGTAAGGGTAAATGTAGTGAAAATAGCACGTAGCATAAACACCATCGCTATGGCTTAAACAATAGGTGGATGACGTCACAAAAGTGATGATCAAAATGGATTGTAATATTAGCTGTTATGTTACAATGCAAAAACAACAAAAATCATTTAGATCGTCACCAGCTGAAAATAATAAACTTAAACATTCGACGTCACTTTAGTCGTAACCCTAATCAACAAACATGACGTCACGATTGTAGAAACAACCGGAACATCTGATACGATGTCGCACAGGGGTCAAACAAAGAAAAATCATCATTCAAATGTATATGACGTCAAGATGATGAAAACACAGAATCGTCGAACCATCACATAGGATGTTAATCGCTGCAAATACTACATCCCGGAAAGACTCGATGCAAATACTACAACCCGGAAAGACATCTTACAAAGAATAGAACAGACATAAAGCAAATTATTGATTTCGATTTTGATATTGTCAGAAACAATCTGACGCGAATACATCATGAGGAGAAGACATACATGTATTACTATTTTGACAAGTCTTAAGAACGAATCGATATCCATATTCTTCACTTTTAACATTTTTAAAGACAGCCATCATTTAGTTACTAATAATTTGTAGCCATAGCAACATACATCTTACAGCGGTGTTTAAAGTAACTCTTTGTTTGTTTCTCAACAAAATATGAAACTGCATCGATGGTTAATATGGTTGTTGCAGTTCATGTACTTATCCATTATAATGCGTCCCCGTAGTCACTGCTGTCTCACTCATAAAACACGACAAAGTCAAAAATAGAATGTATTGAGGAATAAATAGAAAGAATGATTGAGTTTATGGTGCCAATATCATTGTTGTGTTCGGTTGCAAGATTTTCCAGCAGACTGTCAGCATTCCTTAGGAACAAACAGTGCCCCTCTTCTGGCAGACGTTTTTTTTTTTTTTTTAATTTCATATTAGGGTGAATCTATTGAAAATTTAAATGTATCAGGACTGGTAACAATATCCTAGCCAACTAAAAAAACACAATCAGAAATATCGACGATGTGCTGTCTTAAAATAAGGGGAAATGTACCGGCCATGTCGATCACATATATCCCTTTGAGCTTGAAATCAAGGACACTACAGATTCTTCTGATTCAACGGCTTTCCTCTATCTTTACGTACAACATGACCAACAGAGATAACCGTAACGATTTCGGTCTTCCAATCAGCATGTTTCCCTTTCTTGAGAGTAACATCCCTCTTCCCTTTTTTTGCGTTGTTTTCCTTTCGAAGTTAAAGCGTTCGGTGTTTAACATTATGATAATTCGTGTACCATGTTGTTTCGTAAACATGGTCTAGATGTACATTTGCAGACGCATCGACCTATATAATAACATATTTATCTTCATCAGCTAAGTAATATAGCATCATAGCTGACCATAGCTGTTAATAGGACGTAAAACAAAAACAAACCAAGCCAAACTATATAATATATGTAAAACGAATAAAACAACGTTAGCTAGCAGGATTGGTCGTCTTCACAATGGCTTAAGTGGCATATCGACAATATTCGCTGACCATTGGGGCAACACAACACAGTCGTATTAAGACAATGGTAACTGATAATCGTGACACAAAACAGCTTCGGGCATAATCACATCGACAGTATCGACTGATAATAGGGTCAGACAACAGCTAAGGTCATATAAAGACAGTATCGACTGATGATAGGGTCAGACAACAGCTAAGGTCATATAAAGACGGTATCGACTGATCATAGGGTCAAACAACAGCTAAGGTCATATAAAGACGGTATCGACTAATAATGGGGCTACAGAACACCTTAGGTCGTTTATATATAAAGATATATGACGAACAACTGAGGTCATACTTTGTATGACGACAGAGTTCACTGGTGATTGGGCGACTCATAAAATATAAAATGTTAGAACATTGACAGCTCACAGTCACATCACCATGACAACGGACTAACAAAAGAGTCACAGGATGACATTGCCGGAAACAAAAAAGGAAATAATGGAGAAAATTCTATATTCGAGGTACATGTACTAATGAGGGAAGCATATCGACTCCCATCTCTTCAGTGTCCCGAGAAAGAAGTGGCAGCGGAAAGACTATTAATTCATAACGGTAATATCTTTATGACATTCGTGATTAATTTGGTTTCAGGATCGCTAATTCTCTTTTCCCTCAGCAATACGTATATATATATATATATATAAACCTGCCCCTGCTTATCAGGATTTTATTTCACAGTTTATTTTAAGGTATCTGTCCCACTACATGCGGTGAAGTTATTCACAGGGAGATTGTAAAATTAGAACCAAACTTAAAATACATCCGAATCGGAATAGATCTCGGTTAATCCATATCATTATATAATAACGTGAACACGACGCCAATGATTTCCAGAGGTTACGGACTTGGTTACAGGAGCATATTCAAAATGTTGATTTTCGTTAAATATCTTATTTTCAAAAAAGTTCTTTTGGTCATACATGTAACACAAAATTAACAAAAAAATTCAGGGCCCATATTCATGAAATCATTCTCACGCTCCAGCAGTAATTCTGTGCTCAATCCTTTCTTGTCCCTGGATTAAAATCAATGTTACAGGCTCAAAATGTCAAGTTGAAACAACCTGAACGGTATTTTGCTTTAAGTCTTTCCAAAGTCTGGCCGCGGTGGCCAAGTGGTTAAGGCATCTGACATTCTGCTACCACTAGCCCTCCACCACTGGGTCGCCGGTTCGAGACCTACGTGGGGCAGTTGCCAGGTACTGGCCGTAGGTCGGTGTTTTTTCTCCGGGAACTCCGGCTTTCCTCCACCATCTTAACCTGGCACGTCCTTAAATTACCATAGCTGTTAATAGGACGTAAAACTCAAACAAACAAACAAAAAACTTTCCAAAATTCTTCCAGATCACTGATGAATTTATTACGGGAATAAGAAATTGACTTTGGGCACAAAGCCTTAGTTTGGGCATGAGAACCGTTTTATGAATAAGGGCCTAAGTGATAAAGGTCTTATATGGCATGCTGTGATGGCAGTAGTCTGAAATATGTTCCCTTGTTATTTGAAATTTGGCTTCAAGAAATAGTAATTTAGGTTAATCCACCCACTTCAGGGAATATCTCTGAGACTATTGCCTGCCCAAATATAAGCATTATTATTTTTTTTTTTAAATTTAGCTAATTGGTATGACATGATAATGTAATTTTCCTTTTTGGGTGTAATGTTTTTGTTCGTCTGGATTATTTGTGCTTTAATAATATACATATATTTCTATCACTGTAAATTCGGCAACATACGCAACTTCACTACTGAAGCTTTTCACCATTGACAATATCGAAACATCATATTTGAACAAAAAATCAGCAAAATAGGACAACAACATCGTCCCTAAATATCGAGACATATTAATTTTATTTGTATGGTTTTATAGCAGGCTATTTGTAAATGTTTCCCAATAAAATAATACACAACACTGGTGTCGTATTTCCCCTGTCGTAAACAAACAACAACCATTGTGGTATTATCTAGTACCAAGTACGCTATCGGAACATTATCTTCAAATTTAATTTCCTGTCCAAACGCCGCGTGACGTCACTTGGTGACATTTTATGGCCTTCCTATACGGGATCGAGTGTCCAGAATAAGACCTGAACAGCCGTTGTCGTGATTTAACACCCGATCTGGAAACTGTTATTTCCTACAGCGATCGTGATGTACGTCAATGGTTTTTGGTAAGTAATGAAATCATCATTAATTTGGTACGTTTCTGTTCAACAAAGTCGTAAAAAATCGTTAAAATTGCACCTGTGATTTCGTAGGTAGATATTCGCACGTGTGATTTCGTAGGTATATATTTGCTTGCATTGCAAGAATAATACGATTCATAAAAGCGCTTCAGGTTCAGTTAAAATACCCGAGTTATCTCTAATGTGTTTCACGTTCGTTCTGAGAATCTCACAAGTACATGTACCTTGTAAATGAATGTCAAAAGTCTGTTCTTTTTGCCCAGTTTGACCGTTCTGTGTGTGTGGTGGTTTTTTTCTTTTTTTCTTTTCTGTGACAAATACTTATAAATACAGTGTCTGGTTATAATTCTGAAAACGAGGTAAAGTATAAATTCAGTTCCGACTTTGACTGGTTATATCATTTATAATTAGCCCCTCCCGAACTCCACTGCTATTCTTCTCAGATAAAGTTAGGTTTGGTTTATATTAATCACTGGTTTAATAACTAATATATCTCAACAGTGCGTTTATTGATTCGATTGAAGTGATCACATGACGGAGAAATACAATATCGCCCTTATTTCCTTCATTTGGAGCCTCTCTAGAAAACATGGATAAAATCGTTACACCTGAGTTCCGAGTGACTGAGGTAGACGCTAACAATGGCGCATTATCCAGACAATCTTTAATATCTATTACCATCGGGCTTCGCACAAGTGCAACACATGGTTAATCGCGAGGAAACAAAGAATAGTGGTTCCCACAATGAGGACAATAAAAACAGAACGATCCAAATGGCGTTCACTTCGTACAATGTAGTACCTCATATAAGCACCTGTTCTTAGCCGATTTATGGTAAATGGTATTTTCTGTGAAACAAATCTCTGTGGTTAGCTCTAAGCTAAGTAACGACATTAGCTGATCAATTGTACATTTTTGATTGACATGGCTGGAAACGCGATCTGAAATGTCTTATTAGAAAAGCACATTAAGTGGGCGATGATAACAGACGGTGAAAGCCTATGGCTGTAGGTCAGGAGTTTGGGTCTTAAATCAATCATAATTATGCAACATTGCAATCCAAAAAGGCCAATGGTTTTATTTTTATTCTTTTTAATCCTTTTCTTTTATGCAATCAGTTTTTTGTTAATCTTTTTTCAATCATCAGTTTACACGTTATATTTGCAATGCTCATATACAATACTTTGTATACCTACAGGAAATTAAATATTATTTTGAATACATGTAAGATTTCCGCTAAAGAGTGCTGATAGATGTTAGCATTTCAACACATTTGTTTACAAGTAAGAATACAAATCATTTCATCACTCTGTAACGACAGAACAATAACTATCCCAGGGATAATTTAATTGCATATTAACATCGACAAGGGACACGCGCACGTGATAGTTTGTCTAAAGTCCGAATTCATTTATTACTGCCTGTCGTCCTGGTGGATATTCTGACCTCAGTGTGTGACGTCAGGTATTGGTATTAATGTGTGCTGACGATGGACGTACGTACTGTTTGAGGATCAGCTAAATGAATATGCTACAGGTCATTAAAGACATGCTGATCACTATTCAAAGGGGCGGTATATAAACGGTCTATGTCCGCTAGATTTCTGTCGACTGAAGCATTTAATGTGAACGAGAAAATGTATACTGTAGCCTCAACAAGCACGCACGTAGTCGGACCTCATTGTGGATGCGAGAATACAACAAATATTTCAAAAGGAAAATTCACGTTTGCATGTTGCATGGATTTGCCAGCTGTTAAAAGTATACTACAGTACCATTTGGCTATCTGCCAAAAACCTTGATGTGTCCCCAGTAGAGCGCAACTGGGACAAATCGGGCAGAAAAGTGTGTAAAGGACCAAAAATTTCCTCTTTTTGTGTAATAGCAGAAAGGTTAAATTGTGTTTCTGCTCCCTTTCAGTATATTAAAAATAGACTTTTCATCTTTTTGAATTAGGGAGCTGTGACCGGCTGAACAGAGTAGGATATTGTCTTTTTGAATTAGGGAGCTGTGCCCCGCTGAACAGAGTAGGCTGTGTTTTTTTAATTAGGGAGCTGTGGTCGGCTGAACAGAGTTGGCTATTTAAACCATATTTTCAACAACAACAAAAAATACACAGTTGTTATGCCTTCTTCGTATACAGTAAAGAGTATTTTCGCGAAGAGCTTGGATCCACCGGAGGAATTGTTTCCCGGGGCTGCAGACGTAGTGGAACAACAATGACGAAGTGTCTTGCCCATGCAAGAACACAATCACAACAATTGCATGATCCGAAAGTACCAGCTTACGGATAAGCCGATGAACAAATAATTGTGCAATGGGCCACACATAGGGTCAAATTTTACCCAATTGTATACGGTTATTGCAGAAAGTAATAACCTTCTTTAATACACCGATGCTCTTGCCGAAAATAAGATAAATTCAGATTAAAAACAAATATAAACCTATCGTCAATACACAAGGATGTAACTCGAGCTCAAAATCAATACAAAAGACAAGAAGACCTGTCTAACATGACGGATATGCTGACTGGATATTGCATATCTTGTCTTCCGTCTCATTTACATGCGTGGATATCGTTAGACCAATCAATAACGTGGGTCGTTTACTATATATAAATAGTGCAAATTAATGTGTGGAGGAGCACTACATTTTGAACCTGTGTCTCATGATCAGACCTACGTGTATCTTAATGAGACGATGACCGGTCAATCAGGGGTCATCAGATAAGTTCAAGGTCGATCGTTATCATAACAAGGAATTATTAGTGTACCTTATCAAGATAGTGACCCCCACATGATATATCGATTATTCCTCTTCCTGACCGGTGATCGGAAATGGAGCTTCTGTGTGCAGTAATAGTAGATAAATGAGCTGGCAAGAGATTCTCATCAACTCAAATCAAAGAGATATTATCCTCCTTTACTAATAACAGTCAACAACAGCCGTAAGGACATGGTGTCAGTGTTCTTATGTCTAACGGCCGTAAGGACATACTATAGTGTTGTTATGTCTAACTTAAATAAGTGATAATTGTAGAGGAATAATACACAAGTTTCCTCACATTACTGTACCAATGTGGTATTTAAGTTCATTTCACACACAACCTACCAACTTAATTTTTGTTTCTCTCGTCCGATTTTAATAGGGGCTAAGACGGAACGGACTGACGTAGGTATGGGAGAATGGACTTTGAAAGCTATGTTAGCGATTACATACAAAATATGTGTTGTAAAACTGTCGTGGGAAAATGCATTGAGTGTCAAATCGAATGCTGTTTTTACGACAGTCGTATATCCCTATCTTCTTTGAATGTTGTAAAAATTTAGCAAAAAGTCGACCATGGCAGTCCTGCTCTGCTCAGTACCTGAACAATAGGTACACGTACTTTTATATGCACTTATCAAATGTTTGTTGTACAACTGACGTGGGAAAATACATTGAACGTCAAGGCAGTCAAAGTCAAAAAGTTTGATGTGTTTACGACAGGCGCATACCCATATCCCCCATGGATGTTGCAAATAAAAGATAAGCATCTTGTTGTTTTTACAATCATCGTTTCTAGCCGTGATATCAGAAACTGTCAACAGTACAAAACAATTAAATGGGCGTAAAAAGATAAATCAAACAATGTACTCGTCTGCGAAAAGAGCGATACTCTTGCTGGACGGAAATCGACTTTTGAATCTGACATCGATAGAAAAAAATGAGTTTACCCTTTAAACAACGATTACTGTCCGGACGCCACGATTCATAATTGTATTACATCGTATCTTTTTTTTTGTTGCGATGTGGGGTGAGTTTGCGTGCGCCTAATAATTACAATTCGCAGCTAATGATGTGACCTGCATGTGAACTCCAGTTATCCACCTCATCTCTAATAATCCCGGTAAATCTTTCTTTACTGGAGCCGGATACTGACCACAGGTCAATGGTTCCTCCACCACCAAAACCTGGCTCGTCCCTAAATGACCATAGCTGTTATGTGGACGTAAAGCACAAACACAACAAACCAACATCTTTGTCACTCGCTCAAATCACGTAAAACAGTAAAACGATATAAACGTAAACAGTGAAAACAGATTTCGGTTATAAGTCTTTCAAATTTTTTCCATATCATTGAGGTACGGACACAATGCGATTTTTAATAGTTTATCACTGGAACAAGCAAATTGGCGAGAGCACAGAAACTGACTTTGAGCTCGAGAACTGTCTCATGAATACGAACCCTGATATGTCAACGTGGCTATTTTTAAACTTCGCTAGATAACGCTGTATCACGATGTAAGCTCCTACCTCGTCAGAGTTGAGGACAAATTAGGGATTAGCTAGCTACATGTATATTGGTCCTGATCTGTGGCAGAGTAAATTAGTATGGTTTCAGCGCTCATTCACGTCCAAGGGCAGTCCTAGCGATGCCAATAGTGTGTACAAGATAGTCGCATTGGGCGACACTATGGCGAAATAGAAATAGAAGGAAGCCAGTGCTCCATCTTCATATACCTGTACGCATACAGAAGTTGCTTAAACTATACAGATATCAATATGTCACTATTGTAAAATATTTTTTAGAATTTTTTAAAAGAAATATTTAATAAAAAAAAAAGCACATTCGCCATTTGAAAGAAGTTGTAGTTGTTCGTAATTTGAATGTTTGAAAAAAGGAATACACGAAAAAAACCAAACAAATTGTTGGGGTCGAACTAGGTACTTTTTCATTACAAAGCCTACAATTTACCAATGTTCGTATACAAAATAATTGTACATTTATGGATCACAAAGTAAATGAACAATTTGACAGGGGAAGTTACTCTGAGCCAGATAAACTCCTTTAGGTCGTTTCATCTTCTATATTGAAGGGGGGATACTCAAAGTACAAAAACTCTTATTAGAACTCTTCTTTGCGATTAAAACTTATGCAGAGGTATCCTTTACCTTAAGACGAAAAACTTAACTTATGACGAACACGACAAGCTATCACATGGCCATATACATTGTAGCACGCGCTACACATAACAATGTGTACACATCACACACACATACACATGACAATGTACATTTCACGTGTGTTATACTCGTACATGGTAATTAAGATATATAACATAGAGTATAAGTTTTATTGTTTCCCGTCAATTTCAGGAAATGACCTCGGTTACCCAGAATCTAAGAGACAGTGAATGGTATTCACCTTGTACGTCTGACGACTTTATCATTACAGACAGATATTGCTCTCAAGGCATTAATGGCAAGGGGTCCCCGAATCATATCAGACGACAGTTTAGCACATTACGTAGACAAAATGATTAACTTATTTTCTGGTATCCCATTTATGGCACGGCAAGTGTGTCATAATACAAGTACATGTAGTTATTTTGGCATATGAAACATATAGCATTCCATACTCAAAATTCGAATATTGCAAACTCAAAATATTTTTATTTATTAAAATATCAACTTTTGCACACGTAAAAACAGGATTGCATACCGATATAAAATATACCGAACACTGCACGACCGAAAATATTTTGTCCAAACTAGTTGGGTATGCAATATTATTTTTGCATGGCATAAAATATTGAATTGTGACCTACATGCACCTGTCGCTCCATTCTTGTACCTGATGACTTTAAAAAACCAAAACCAAAATCCCATGGAAAATCTATGTCACAACCTAGTATGACGTAATCGCTATAAACGGTGCTATTAAGATTACCAAATCCATTTATGATACCTCATCAAAATTAGGTAAGTTTTCGTATATTATAATTTTATCAAGTAATATCGACCGATGCGTTCAAACTGTACCTCCAATTCCCCCCTGATTGACGGTTCTCTATACGCACGTACCGGGTTTAAATGATTAAACATCGACGGAGGTGATTACTTGCAGTGATGCACACGCAATCTTATCTCGAATAAAATCATGCAAGCAGAAAAGTGAATCACTCCAACTTCTTTAGAAAAAAAATATAGTCTTTATCTTTTAAGCGAAGACTGAATCGATCCATTAACGAAAGCTATAAAAAGATTCTTTATTCAGCGTCTCTCTTTTAATTAGCGCAAATGGTCCTTCTTTCCGTATGTATGTGAAATCTGAATTCGATCTAGGGTGGGGAGATATAGACTCGTGGATAAATGAGATTCTATCTCATATAGAAATTAGCAAGATGTGAATTGATAGTCGATTACCAGTCCGGTTATCTCGATCATACATCGATAATATCTCGATAATAGACACAACCCGGTACAGGGATGCCAACCCACATATTTGAATTATATGATGTCATTTTTGTTTTTGGAGGGGGTAGGGGGGAGAGTTTATATAACGACGGTCTATGACGTCATGTTCAAGCTTGTTTGTCCAATACAGTAGGCGCAGCACGTCTGTTCTGTTCTTGAACATGATCACTCGTGTGACGTCATATTCTATGCCAAAATATCAATTCCATTCGTGTAGATTTCCATGTTTTCAACAACAAACATTTTACCAAATTTCGAAAGATTACCATACGAAAGATTACCATACGAAAGTTTACCATACGAAAGATTACCATACGAAAGTTTACCATACGAAAGATTACCATACGAAAGTTTCTATATATTGGCATTTGACTTTTGAATCAAGTCTAAGACTGTTTAATTATACAAGACGCATGTCAAGATGTTTACTTTGAATAGGTGACACACATCAATGTTTTTTTCTGGTACATGTAATACGTTTTAATGACAGACAACAAAATGCCCCCTGTTAATACAGTAACCGTCAACATATACACTGTCGATACTTAAGCAGTTAACTATTAATTATTATAGAGCGCTTCATGTTAGATTTGCCTTTGTCCAGTTGGCATTCATATTGCCTATGGATGCCAATTGAAAACAGTTCAGTAGTTATATTAACCATATCGAAATCTGTTTATTTGTAAGATAATTCACACTTATAATTGTTCAGCATTTATCTGGGTTTTTTTAAGGAACAGAACAGCCATCTGTCCATGGAGTTTCAGTGGTATCCAACGTAACAATCATGACGTCATAATAATGATGACGTCATCAAACAGCTGGGCCTAATGACATTCAAAGCCTATGTGAATGTCGTTTGAATGTCGTAGGGTTATATAGTGGGGCAATGCCATACGATGGTTAATGTTTGTACGTAATGGTAAAGACACGACCAGGAATTAAACTGAATGCAACGCTTATCTACCACAGTGATTCGTCCCTGAAGCAACAATTCACGTTTTTTCAGTACTAAGTGTGAATCTCTACAAACACATTGTTACACCCATAAAATACCAAACAAGATTATAAATACAATTAGCTAATGTAGACGTAAGCTTATAAAGGTCAATTTAGAACAAACAGCTCGCACGCTGACGTCACAAGGTCTGAAAACGTCAAGAAACCTGCAGTATGCTTGCGCCTAATTTGTTACAGTCTCCGTTTACCATCGAAAAATGTCAACTGGAATGACCTCAAACGGTACAACGTAAACAAGCATACACAACAAATGATTGTAACCAAATATCACCCGATTCATCTTATAAACCCTCCTCGTATAGCTGTGTCGAGCTACACGTATACACGATACTGTAGCTAAAGATAGATTTTATTGACAGAAAGTAATACAGAAATACATAAAATAACAAGTTATGGGGATTAGGTAACAACTCAAATTTGTTCACGCAGCATTTCCTTGCATTTCATAAACCTGTCCTTCTTATATATAAGTATAAACTATAATTTTAAAAATTCATCATAATTTGAAGTTAATGCAAAGAATAACGCACAAAAATCAAAATGAATACGCCCTTGTGACTATCGACAGAAATTTTTGAATTTATTATGTAATTGCATTGTTTGCAAATTTATGTCTGGTTTAATCTAGCAATGAAGGATTCTGCTTGTGAAAGCGGTCTGTAATATTGTTCACCACACTAGCGCTTGTATAATGTCTCAGTGGAGATTAATTACTACTTTTTCTTTGCACGTCCAAGGGATCATACGGGCGATGCTAGGCACTGCAGCCGCAATTCAAGACGCCATAGCTGAGTCGACTTGCAGACAGGCTGAAGTGTTCACACACAACTAATGTTCAAAATGTCAACAAAATTGTATCAGCAGACAGTTAAGTTACCAAAGAGTCAACAAAGTGGTGTCAACACACAGATGGTTTACCAAAGGCTCAGCGAAGCGATGTCAACAAACAATGATATATATGTAATTATATCATTGTGTCAACTCATATGAACAAATTATACCACACTGTCAACAGATTTGGATGAAATCTATCATTGTGTCAACACATAAAAATTAAATATGCCATAGCTTTTACTCACGCGAACACATATATAGTATAATGTCGACACTATGGCAAAGAAACAAGATAATACCGAAGCGGAAGCAAAAGCGGATGGGACACAAAATCATCGAAAGGGTTTGGGCAAAAGAAAGATTTACAAGGAGACCATCCTAAACAGTACAAGGAAATGACGACCAAGTGTTTCGGGAGGGTAATCGTCATCTGCTGTATCGACGATTTTGATAAAGTATCCCAGAGTATCAACTCACAAAGATTAAATATACCATAGCGGCAATAAACAAGGACAAAATATACAATATAGTATATTTACATTCTGACTATTTCTTCTCTAGATGAACCTACCAACTCAAAACAGCATGCACTAGATCACGAAAACATCATGAATGACAACCAGTCACGGGAGAACGTTCTACGGAAACAGTCGTCACTTTCCGTTGGATTCGTTGATTACCTGCCTCGTAACTTCTACTGTCTGCCGT
>JAUMHH010161826.1:0-17488 GCA_032359455.1 Chlamys rubida | reverse complement strand
TGTAAACCTATTCAGACGACTTTCAAAACGTCTGTGACCGATTGTTTATTACATCAAAAACACAGGCACGCACACACCCATACACACATACACACAGAAACACCCATAAACACCCATTCACAAACACAAACACTTCAATAGGAACACGTGGTAAGATGTACAATGTAATTATCAATTTCTACTTCTTAATTCTCTTCATTGTGTTTAAATAATTGTCAGTCATATGTTTTTCAGAATCGATAGAGCACTAACTAATGACGTAGTAACGAGAAGTAACCGATATTTAACGGTTTTGTTCCGAACAGCGTGCAACGCGATTAAATCTTACCTCGAAATCTTAAAATTCTATACCTGTTATTTTTCATAATCTTACTTTCAACTATATTCTGAGTTATTACTATATTTTGAATAACCTTATACTGTATGACTTGTCTGTCACAAGTTCGAAGCAAATAAAATGTAATGTTTGAAGTAGCATTACATGGAAGTCTATTAAAATATGTACTGAATAATAATAGTTAAAAAGAGATATATTTTGCAAATATAAAGTTAAACTACTACATGTACTTAAAACTGCAATAACTACTATCGACTAAATATTATAACAAAAAAAACTCCAAGGAGATATTAAAACAACTATACAAGATATTTTTGTCTCATAAACTACCAGATGTGAAACCCAGAGATGGGTTTAACCAAACATATAGCGTAATGCCATTTTGTGACGGGAAGGTAAAACTTTATAATATACTTACCGTCGATCTTTTCATTGATACAAATGGTGCACATTTCACAGTTCTCATTTACATACGGTGGCTTATATACCCGTAAGGAATTGCCATAAAATTTGAAAATTTCTAAACTTCCTTGTTTTGAACTGATACACAATAGTATAACAGCTTTGAAATATAGAAATGTTACAATACATTGAAATTGACAGATTTTGAAACGTAATTGTATATGTATTGACCTGTATTTTGACGGCGTATACGCTAGTATGAACTTAATTGGTAAAGAACATATTCTATGGTGCGTGTTAGTGCTTATACAAAAAAAGATCCGTTGCCTACTGCGTTCATACTACCGTATACGTCGTCAACATGAAGGTCATTCGTTATGTTATATTTGTATGAAAACAAACACAAAATAAAATAAAAATAAAAAACAGTCTACGTGGTTGCTAGGATAATACAGCTCCAGTGAATGTGCATCGATATGAATAAATTTAGAAAATACACTTTCCTTTGCTTTTGATAGCTTTTAGAATTATAATTAATTTGAGTACCTATACAAGTGTTTTTCTTCATTCATAACTGTCGTTATGTCTAAGCATTGACACACTGTTCTGGAAGTGACCCTTTCGAATGTTGCAGAACGAAGCCGCCATTGTTTACTTTACCGTCAACGAAAATTGAATGTGCAACCATGAAATAAAAACAATTGTCAGGATACTTTTGTTTTATGATTAGATATAATGTATCCCTAACATGTTCCTTCTTTCCAGATGTTGAGTAACCAACGTGAGCGTTAATCCTATATATATTAACCGTGTCACTACTCGAAAGAGATAACTAAGACAATCGAGGTAACACGGCAAAACCTTGGGGACTAGGATATCCACCAGCAGTACTCGTGTGCCATCTGCCATCTAGGTAAATGAACGTAAGATGCACACATGCGATTGTGCATTTGGAGGTTGGTAATACATACATAAGGTCAAAAATAAATTACACTGCAACATACAACTGCTTCATCCTTCTACTCTCATCGGTGATGCTAGGTTTTTAAAAAGTTGAAATGCAAATGGGTCTAAACTGATATTGAAACAAGATATAGCAGTGAATAAAACCCAAATATTATTTGAATTTCAAACATTAGAGGACTTTTGATAAGAAACAGTGTTTTATATATAATAATCAGTCTTACCTGTAGTTAGTGTATACGCCTTTATCTGGTACAAGTGATGCTTCGTTAAACACATCTAATGAAGTCTCTCAAAGTCTTCCTTCTGTATGCTGCAACAAAGGGTGTTGTCCCTATTTATCAGCAACGAGGATGTAAAATTCGAACAAAAACCAGTAAAATGATCTATTGTAGTATTTGCAAAAAGCCGGTTTGTTTGTTTATTTGTTTGTCTGTCTGTTATATTAAACATGCATGAACTCACGGACATACGGAAACACGTGCAAACACCGACATACTCGTGAATTATAGTACACAGTAAGATGCACTTGAAGAAAACTTTTCCCAATCTTTCCTAATCATAAATAAATATGAAGTGAAAATGACCATCCATCTTCACAATCCGACTCCAAGAGACAAATTTGCACAGGAAGAAAGTCGTCAAAACAGCGACACATCACTACACCGGACTTAATATACAAATATACACTAATAAGCAGAAGTTAATTTAATTACAACCGCATTATCCGAAGCACAACTATACACTTGTAAATATTAGTTAATTTATTATTTATTGACCATCGGGTAATCCAACCCAAAACTCAACAACGGTAAAAAGAAGGTACTGTTTTTTTTTGACAAACTCGTAATCTGGAGCACACCTCTAAACTGTTAAACCGTTGTTAATTTATTTTTATCTTGGTTATCCGGAGCACACCTCTACACTGGTAAATCGTTGTTAATGTATTGTTATCTGGATTATCCGGGGCATAACTCTTCATTGGTAAACACTAATTTATACAAAAAGTAATCAGGATTCTGATCAACCGATCTTCACGACAGAAAAGCACCCTACACTATAGTTGAAAAAAGGATATTTACGCGCTTTGTCATGTTAAAAATTTAGGAAGCAGTGAAGAAATTTCAATAATTAATCATAATCAAGCAAGATTTGTGCGTGTTAAATTTTTCAATGTCTTCGTCTAGTTGTTAATACGTGTACAATCACGACATTTACGGTTTTCCCTTCCTCATAGTTTAGCCTTGAATAAACATTATTTTATGACGTTATTTTGCACATAGTTCTCAAGTGATACTATGAATTAGCTATATTTAATATGGTACGGATTCATTGCATGTTATGCCTTCAGCGTTATGACGTATGGGTTGAAATATATGACATTGTTTTATCATAAGCAGTTGCTTTTTTGCTGTTAGCGTAATTTCTCAAGTTTTACCAAAAGACTTTTGAATAATGTGAACTGCAATATGGTTGATTTGTTTTAAAATGATTGCCAATATCAAGCTTTTAAATAAAATACGAGATCCCAGAGGCATCTTGGCGCCCACCATTGTACCATCTTCATTAGTTCTTTGTCAGTTCGATCTTTTCTCTAATCTGTTTGATCGAGTCATGTTAACAGTAAATGCACCTTGAGGTAACTTTTGATCTAAACTTAATACTGATGTGTATGAAAGCCAACCTTCAAAGTGAGTTGTCATTTCACATATTTACTAGTACAGTACTTAATGTGAAAGAAATAGAATCGATCATTGCAATATGAGAAAGATCTGTTTATTTCTTCCTTTAGCCATTTTGTTTTTATGACAAGTCTCAAAATATAACATGCACAACGAGGGATCAGGAGGAACGTACATATGAAATTTGAGAAAGATCCCTTAAGCTATTCCTGAGAAATAGTACTAACAAACCTTCAATGTCAAAAATCGAAGCCATTTTGTTTATCTGATCAGTTTCAAAAGTAAAACATGAACAATAAAGGATAGCTGGGAACCTGCATATAGAATTTGAGAAAGAACCCTCCAGTACTTCCTGAGAAATAGCACTAACAAACTGTCAAAATCAAAGATTTGTTTATACGATCAGTCTCATAAGAAAATATGCATAACTACATACCAAGGGGAACCTACATCTTCAGTACTTCCTGAGTAATTGACATAACAAACCTTTTACTGTCTAAATCCAAGATGGCTGCATGTCTGCCATTTTGTTTATCTGATCAGTCTCAAAAGTAAATATGCACAACTAAGGAACTAGGGGAACCTACATATAAGATTTGAGAAAGATCTCTCCACTACTTATTGAGAAACAGCGATAACAATCATTCGCTTTCAAAATCCAAGATGGCTGCCTATCGGCCATTTTGTTTATCTGATCAGTCTGAAAATTAAACATGCACACTTACAAACTGCAAAACGAAGGACCAAGGAAACCTGCATATCAAATTTGAGAAAGATCTCTCCAGTACTCCAAATTAAAAATGCACAAATACAGACCAAGGGGAACCTACATATAAAATTTGAGAAAGATCCCTCCAGTACTTCCTGAGAAATAGCAATAACAAACCTTCAAATCCAAGATGACTGCCTGTCGGCCATGTTGATCATTCGATCAGTTTCAAAAGTTACCCTGCACAACTACAGACAAAGGGGAACCTACATATAAAATTTGAGAAAGATCCATTTGGTACTTCCTGAGAAATGGCCATCACAAACCTTTAATGTTAAAATCCAAGATGTCGGCCTGTCGGCCATTTCGTGTATCTCCTCAGTCTCAAAAGTTGCCCTGCACAACTAATGACCAAGGGGATCCTGCATATTAAATTTGAGAAAGACCCTTTTGGTACTTCGTGAGAAATAGTGAAAACAAACCTTTACTATCAAAATCCAAGATGGCTGCCTGTCGGCCATTTTATTTATCCGATCAGTCTCAAAAGTTGTCGCACACAATAACAGACCAAGGGGATCCTACATATAAAATTTGAGAAAGATCCCTTTTGTACCTCCTGAGAAATAGTGATAACAAACCTTTAATATCAAAATCCAAGATGGCTGCCTGTCGGCCATGTTGTTTATTTCATCAGTCTCAAAAATTGCCCTGCACAACTACAGACCACGGGAAAACCTACATATAAAATTTGAGAAAGATTCCTGTTGTACCTCCTGAGAAATAGTGATAACAAACCTTCACTATCAAAGTTGTGCCCTGCACAACTAGGGACCAAAGGGAACCTACATATGAAATTTGAGAAAGATTCATTTGGTACTTCCTGAGAAATAGCGATGACAAAAATTGTTGAAGGACGGACCACGGACGCATGGCGATTTGAATAGCACACCATCAGATGATGTGGGCTAAAAACGTATTGCTATCAAATATCTTATTAACTTGATGGAATATTCGGGCTTGGGAATTTTCTCCATTCGACTTTTTTTTTAAATGTTACTGTTCCTTTCATTTCTTTTTTCATATACTTTCTTTATTTATCTCGCCAGCATGTTGATAAACGGAGAACAGCTAGGGTAGGAGGCTAGGATAGGGGATTCTGGGTTCAATTCTCCTGAACAAATTGTGTCCTCTCGTAGGAGGGCTTCGTTACACCTCACTCTCTTTGATACACTATCGACTTATAATTTACTAGACGTCATATTATTATCATTTGTTTTTACATTATTCCCTACATTTTGTTGTTGATTTCCTGTATCAGGCCTACTTTTACCCTTCCCTCGCTCACCACCATATCAAAAGTCCCAATATAACACTAAGTGCCTTGAATTGGATGAAAACACGATTTTCTTGTAAACTCCTGTATTTGGCTTGTGGATTGCGACAATGTATTAAGTTTACTAGAACCATATATACAACGTACTTGATGATTTTCGTTTTCCGTTTTTGAAAATATTAGCTGATTCAAACTTTTGTACCTCGAAACATAGACTGCTTGCAAAAAAGTTGTAATAAACAGTAAACGTTTTCTTTCCGAAAATGATCCTATGTTAAACTATCTTTTCGAGTCCTTTCAATGAAAATAAGGTAAGAAACACCAGATCAATTTCAATAATGACGTGAAATGTCAAGTCTTTATTTTTAAAGCATAGGTTAAAATCAAGTTAAAAGTAGGTTTGAAGAAGATAAATCACATCAAATGTTGGAGGGTTTATTTTCGAGTTATTCTTTGCCTGTATACATGTACGAAATATGAACCAAGCAAATTAGTTGTACTTCTCAAAGAGAATTAGTTTTTACTGTTTACAGCGATGCAGGAAACTAAAACCCCGCAAATGTAAGTAAACCTGATAACTTTTGCATCAGCATAATTAAATAGCTACATAACACCCTCATGAAATAAACACAATTCATGCTATGCAACAAATGTGGCTTTTTACACAGCATCATATTCACAACTATTACATAAGGTATTGCATTAAGATTACAATGCTCAGCTGTATAATTAACGAACGTTTAATTACACTGATGGACACTAATGAACTCGATCTGAAATGCACCATTGTAAGAAAATAGAAGATACAAAGAAGTTACTAGACTTTAAAAGTCTCACAACGATTGATTTTTGTATCGTGTTTGATTTTCGTAAACGATTATAATCTGAAGCACATGAGGTTTATTTAGTGCCTTTCAAAGTTTTAAAATTAACTAAAGTTCAAATTTTGACTGAAAACTCAAGTTGTACACATGATTTGAATCAGAACACTGTACGAATACTTAGGCCACACTGCATCTACATCTTGTGTATGACGTCACTATACATCGTGCCTTCATATCTTGTCCGGTCAAAGATCACGTGTAGGCAGTAATGCAGTATATCAACCAATTAATACGCCGTCAGTTTCTTTATGGCATTGTATAAAACGAACGTATTGATAAATAAAACACGTTACGTATTAATGACGGTTAAAACGTGTATAAGGATACAATATTAAAAAATAACAAAATCACAGATGAGTCCTGGTGCACTCTTTTCGTCCAGACGTTCAGTCCAGATTTGTATCCAATCGAACATATGTATGACGAACGTGACAGGAGGGTAAGGCGGTGTCGGAATGCCCCGCTTCTTTCGAAATAAGGATATTATATTGAAGAAAAAAATTGAGTATAAGATTTTTTGATGCTTTACCATATATATTATAGACTGTACTATTCTGTTTACAGTACGTCCTTTAATGACCCCATCTTTTGATAGGACGTTAAACTCTGTTCAACTAAGCGTCACCATAGTTAAATGCACACACGTCTTAATGTTGCACTTTGAAAGTTATGTCCTATTTACGGTGAAATATTTGTTTATCAGCAAACAAATTCCATTACAATGGAACAAAAAGTTTCCTTACGAAATTGATATCGGGGTAATTACACACAACACGAAAAAATCGTACTTCCTTTTTTCCATCAAACATCTTCATGTATTAGTTATTATATATTTAGGGGCCGCGGTGGCCAAGTGGTTAATGCGTTTGACATTCTGCTATAACTAGCCCACCACCGCTCGGTCACGGGTTCGAGACTTACGTGGGGCAGTCGCCAGGTACTGGCCGTTGGTCGGTGGTTTTTCTCCGGGAACTCCGGTTTTCCTCCACCACCAAAACCTGGCCCGTCACCAAATGACCATAGCTGTTAATAGGACGTCAAACACGAACAAACAAACAAACAAACAAACAAATACCATATCTTTAAGCCACTTTCAGAAATATTTTACATACATATTTGTATTTCAGACAAAGTATTTATTATTACATAAATTCAAGATATAATATTCGTGTCAAATTCAAAATTTCCCTTCACACAAACTTGCTTACATATGACTATGATGTATATTTACCAAAGGTTGCAAAGTATTCCATAAAAGAGGTGAAACGAAAGTAGATAGACACGGGTAACAACACTTTATGCATGATATGAAATATTCCCTTTGGTACTTCGTTATGTTTAATTATCCGTGTACCGGAAAATTCATAAAGGAGAAAACTATCGTTAAACCAGAGAATGAAGTTGCTTATCATGATGAATATCAGAATTGATTCAAGTAAAGCGACATTTGACTGACGGTTAGATTTTTTACAACGGTTTGCATACATCAAAAATACGACCTGGACATAGTCTTGGAATATGCTGAGGATACTTGTAGACATATATATATATGCTGAATAATCGGAAGACACATCACCTACTATCCCTTCAAACATATGCATCATGATCATACCAAACGCCGATAGCAAATACACATATTCCCGAGATTTCAAACCTTTTGATGAACTGTCAGAAATACAATAATTTACCAAACAAAAAAATCCAGCAAAGTTCGCAATCACCATGACAAGTTTGAGAGTAAATTCATATATTTCAGCAACGTATCCAATGCTTTCTAAATTTCCTATGTCCAACGCCATAACGACGTAACACACAACAAGACCGAGTCCTGATGTTAAACTAACAGCCAGTGTTATCAATTGGTATACCTTCCTATTTCCCTGAATTTCGGAAATCGGATGCTCAACTGACGTGAGACTATAAGGCAGAACTGTCAAGTTACTTGTATTTCTCCCCGTATACGCTGATCTGGTTTCAGGATAATGCATTTCCGTATGTGACCATATCTCAAGAATAATTGCAGGTGAAAGAAGACTATACTCCGCATATGTTGGGTGTGCAAATTTCCGTAACTTAACCCTAAGAAAAGTCATTGTAGAATTGTTTTTTAAGCAGGAAATTAAATTATCTTCATAGTCGATCTTTATCAAAAACGAGATTGTATCGCTCATCAGATAGGTGTACAACATCACAGATATAATTGCGGTTAGCAACAATAGCATAACGTAATTCACCAAAATAGTCTGTTTCAGTTTAAATGATGAAAAGTACGTGATGAAAATCATTTGTGAAAAAAGGCAAAAAATCAATAAGATATTGTAACAAAATAAAACGTTCCAATAAAATCCTCCAGAAGTATATACTGAACACTCGATCTGCTTGCCGACAAAAAAAGCACAATACAATCCCGATGTCAGACCGAAAATCCACAGAAATATCACTTGAAGTTTCGGTGTATTTGAGTTTCGTCGTGCAGCAACAACGGATTGGAGGCCTTGTTTCCGAACAAGGCACCCCATAATATAGCTGCCAATCACCCCAGAAACCATTAGTAAGGACAGAAGAATTAGGACAAATCCCAATCGAAGATCCATATGTGTTGGTATCCATTTGCTGGAGGAGAACACTATCACAATTGCAAGGACGATCAGGAACAGAACACGGGACGAAATGTTACAGTCATAATACAAGGATCCATTCTGTCGTCTACGATACTTTCCAGCTGTAAACGGGAGGATGAATATTGACGTCAACAGCTTGCCGAAAAGGGAATCCATCGTCAAGTAGAATCTAAAAGAAAGAACGAGACTCATATAAGACTCGCACTACTAAATCAGTCAATCTGCAAGTGTTTCATACGGTTGTAATTCCTACCTAAAATGTGTTCCGGTTAAATACAGTACCTCTGTGTAGTTAAAATGTGTAAGTATTGACATTTTTCATTGAATGAAATCTACAGATATAATATTTAACTTTGGGAAAATGTGTAGTTTTCTTTCGATTTTAATATGTGGTGGCGGATTTATATGCGGTCAAAAGTTAGGAGGTGTTCCCGACCCACTTCACATGTTTGGCTTGTACACTTCCGGTTGTAAAAAGCAGAAGCCTGTAGCGCATTTTTATGCCACTAAACCTGCCTTTTGTATGTATCTGTGCATCTAAACAGTTGTCACAGTGTTGAACTTCAAATATAACGCTATTAGCATAAAAGCTTAGTAACAACATATTATAAATTATTTAGTTATGTGAGCCCTATACTGGTTATAACATATTGGAAACGATAAATGTATCTAGTTATGACATAATAATTAGCCTGTGTTTTAACTAATTTCTTATTCGAAAATAAGGCAAAGTATATTTTCAAAACAGTTCACCAGAAAGTAATTGGAAATAACCTATTCAAATATAATAGCATTCAGTAATCGAATCAATGAAATTCAGACAAAACTGATCATTAAACGCAACAAACCTTCACCAATTACATTCAGTTACTTTAGTTGTGTGATCGCACAACGCACCAAACTTAGCATGCGCACATATCGTGGGCATACCTCTCGCACCTGGCAATAAACAGGTAACTGAAAACAGGTGAGGCTAATTTCTTACCTTCTTTGATTGAACAGAACAACCATGTATATGCCACGCACGTGTCTATTAATGTCGTTTCAAAACAACTTAGGCACCTGTTATGCCCATTACTGTCAGATAAATAGATCATTATGTAAACCTGGCTGATATATGGCACCGTAGTTCAATCATGTAAGATTAAAAAAGATTTCGTATTCATTCACTGGCCGTTCCGTTATATTTTTCAAACACGATACATATCCAACACTATTGTGATAGCTATTGTACACCATGTACACACCGTACATCGTGTCACTTTTTCTAATCCTACAACTGTAATATACGCATTATTGAAATAGATTCCACAGAAACATGGCAATGTTTTGTTTTCCTACAGTCATTTGTGACGGCATTAAAACATATTTTGACTTTTCTTTTTTCAATTTATAATGTCGACTTTTGGACACTTTAATATTTTCAATTCAGCCGCCTGTCTTGTTAATTCTGTATATCAAAAGAATTATCTAAGTGGTTGTACGAAACCCATCAAAAGACATTTTCCCAAACACTTCGTTGGATGAGTCAATGATAAGGAAACAGAATTAAAAACAAAACGTCTCCGACTTGTTAATTTGACAATAACAATATGTCTGGAAAACGGAACGAAACGGAATTAAAACAAAATGTCACCTTCTAGTTAAGAACGCCCAACTCAATAACAATATGACAATGTAAACATGTCCGCAAAAACGCGTTGGAGTTTCATGAGAAGGAAACGGAATTAAAACAAAATAAGTTCCTCCTCGCGCAGTGAAGTTAGGTCTCTAAAAAATTGAAATGATAAGACGGAATATTATAAAACAAATACGCCTGAAAAAAAATATTGTTAGAAATAAACCGTCCTTTGTCCTATGACTTAATTTAGTTAATATAAGTAAACAGTGTTGTTTGGTTTGACAAAACAATACAGTACATATTTTCGAAATGAAGAACGTTAATGGCAATATGGATTTTAACAGAATTACACATAACATTGTTAGCTATGACAACTTTGAATAATACATTTATTTATTTGTATAATGATTAGTTTTTCAATGAATTTATTGAAAAGTATTACATTGCTATATGCACAGTGGTTTATATGGGAATATAAAGTCTTACCTATAGGTAATGTATACGTCTTTGTATGTTGCTCCGCTAACTATAACTGTATGTGGTGTCGCTTCTCAACGTTGTACTGCATTTACACTATTTATCAACAGGAAGGAAATTTAGGGTTTATATGATACTCGGAAGGAAGTATTGTGTTATCATAAAACAAATATTTGTTGTAGTTTTAAGTAACATGAGTCAATTTAATTATAAAATATGTAACATAAATATCGTTCATGAAAATTAAAATGTTTATAATAGTATTCATATTTTAAGAGGCGAATAAACTGATTAAAACCCGAATAATAAGATATCTCAACATTCCATATAATTCAATTCCTCCTTTTTTCTAAATGGTAAATTTCAAATGTATACATGGTATTAAAATCTTATTAATAAACTAAGAATCCGAAAAACCCTTCTAAAACTGTGACACCGAAGTAAAATAATAATGCTAACTCGGTATTCTGACCATGACTCTACACAGGTAAAAAAGAGTTAGCACTAGATTGATAACATTCAAACTTTCACAGTGTTCTGTAACGTTTTACACTAAAATGACTTTGAGAATAGAAAGTAATTCCATAGCTCAAATGTTTCACCTTGTTAAAATATCTTGAATTACCTTATTTCTGCGAAATCTGCTCCAAGCGTAAGTTAATATTCTGATGAAAACGCGAACACAATCTTATTCCGCTTTCAAAACTGTTGATAGTATTTTTCTCACCACCACCCCAATCTGATTACCAAAGGTCACGTTTTGCGATATCTTTTCATGTAACTATCACGGAAGATGAAGTCTTGTTATTCTTCCTTTTAAGAAATATAGTTTAAGATAAAATTCGTTTCGGCAGGTTTATTGAGGAAATTGCATACATTCTGGATTTTGACCTTGCTCAAATGAAACATAACTGTTATGTCCATGTTTTGATAGACTTAGTAGCCCTAAGTGTAGCGTCGGCTATAGTTTGTACGTTATGAGTTGAATTGAGGTGGTCTGGTCATCGGTATCAATATTTTAGTAAAAGTGGCTACTGTTAATCAATTCATCTTACAAACCATCGCTCATACTTTTTCAACTTATATTAATATTTATAACGTAATTCATTTGTTCTATTTGCAGAAGAAATAAATTATATATAAATATATCTTCATAATTACCGTGAATACGCATCTCACGCGTTTATAAACTGGTATTTCAAACTGTGTTCAGTCAACCACAACTTTACCAGTGTAGTGATATGCAGCGTCGAACACATGGGATCAACAACAACTGGTATATATTCCTTTAAAATTGTCTTCAGTTACAATACTGTATAAGTCCCTGGAGGTAGGGCGTAATAATTGTATTTGCTGCCCCCATTGATGATCGTAAGAGGCGACTAAATTAGGGATCTTATCCTTTCTAAACAAATTTCTTCTTCCTAATGTCTCCCTTGACAATTCCTCACTTTTGGCCTTTTGTTGAGCGTTCGCCCCTGTGAGTACGGCTTGGGGTTCTGTCTCCTGGCCGAGATATACCAGAGTCTGCAAAAAAAGTAGTTTCTACTCCTGCTTAACGCTCAGCAATTTAGGGGTGGGAGGACTAGTGCGCTCGTTGTCAGTATAATGTGAACAGAAGGGTGTCCTGCTGGGTATCTTTGGCAGTTTGTGTCAGTGAGGTAGCACTATTAAGTCGGCATCACTTCATACTTCATAAGGAGACAAACACGAACATATAGCAGCCTCCGAAAACCACACACACACACAGGGGAGGCCGTCCTTAAATGACCATAGCTGTTGATAGGACGTTAAACAATACTACACCAAACCAAACCAACCTGAAGTAGACCCATAGGAAAATATTATGGTTTGTTAAACTTGCATTGAGGCCCGAGTACGTAACTATAATATGGACACATTCAGTCTATCAAAGGGTTATCTTTTTGTCAATAATGCAGGAACAACACGTATCATAACGATATCAATACGTGAATGTGTATTATCTAGCGATTACGTTTTTGCAGTTAAATAACGAACTTAAATAAAACTGTATTGACAGGATTCCAAAAACACTAGTTGATATGTGTTCAACAGCACGTTCTATGACGAATTCTTCAACCTTTTAAACAGATATTTATCTTAAGTAAGACAAAATATTTTTAAATAGTTTTTTTTTTTTATGAAATTTTAAAACAATAGGTTAACAGGAAAAACAATAGGTTTAATATGAAAATGTGTTTCTTTGATGGATGTTTTTGGTAAGAATATTGGTAAATGTAACTGTTTACTCCACAATTGTGAGTTGCTTCATTAGGTTGTAGGCGACCTAGAATGAACATGACAGATGTTGATGAGTTAATTAAGAATGTTTGTGGGATCTTAATTGGGATTTGTGTTAAATACTAGAGACATTAGCTGTCTTTTCAGATTGGCTGCTGTATATTTTAAGAATTGCCGATAGAACAAATATTGCGATCATCTTACCAAGATATACGGCAGCTAATTCGAAACTGCAGGGGGCTTTCCGAAACAAACAACCGTTGTTTTTGCTTGTTTTAGTGACACAGTTTTGTCTTTGGCGTTCATACATGTTAATATAACGTGACTGTACTGAATGTTTGGATTTGATCAAATATAGCGATTTGACCATATCATACCAAATGACCAATGACTAATAATAATATATATTTAAAGCATAGTTTAGGTAATCAGATTCATGCATTAACTTTATTCAGCGGAGAGAGGTAGTACGTGTTGATATTATTGCAGATTTTCTGTCCACACCGGTGTCATGTGAAATTATAGATGTGTTCTCTAAAGTATCTTTTATGTGTAGCTATCTCTTTAAATCTTAATCGATGTCAGTATTGTTTAGTTTTATGTAATATAAACAAAAAAGCAAAATAGCCTTTTCTTTGTATTTTACTCCTCCACGAAAGTGTAAATTATAAATACTACCACACACGTTTTCTTCCTGTATGATGTTTATCTTAAACATAGCAAAATTATTCATGCTACTTGAAACTATAATAAATGTTTTTATGATTACAGCTTCCGGCTGTTTAATTTATTAATCACTTTATTTCCTCCCTGTTGGTAAATAGTGAAAGTAAAGCTTTGGACTGTACAACGTGAGAAACGTCAAAACATACGGTTATACCTAGCGGAGCAACACACAAAGACGTATACAACCCTATAGGTAAGACTTTATATTCATATTCATTTTCATTTCTAAGCCATTGCCTGCATCTCAAATGATAAGTAATTAGAAAATATCTTTATGTTCATTTGATTTTAACATATTTTGTTTGTCATTCAACAAAAAAGATAAGACACAAGTTATCTCAACTTTGAAACGCCTTCAGTTTATTTACCTGATGTAATTATTTCCCCCGCTATCTTCGCTGTGTATGATGCAATGTTCTACTTATCAAAAACTCCATGTGTCTATAGTATCGTCAAAAATGCCTTTCTGAATGTTGTCTAAAATCACATTGTTTCAACTAATATTACCAGTAACATGCTTCAATTCAGGAAAAATACTGTATTTTTATATATGCAAAACTTATATATAGGCAAAAAAAGTCCAAAGAAGTTGTCCATCTATCTATCTATCTATTTATTTGTCTGTTTGATCGATTTTTTTACAGTTTTCCAAAAACACATTTTTGAGACGCATTGTTTTCAATCGATTCCGTCTAATCGTTTTTATTAAAACGCACTAATAAGTCCACAACGCGAGCAGGGCCACGTGTTGTCCTCCAACAATATTTATGAGAAAATTATTTTTGATTGATTTCTGAAAATAAAGCATGAAACAAACGGAAAGCTAAAAATAAAATAAATATGTGGTTAACTGTTGACTTTATAAAATAACAATAAGGAAATATCAAATGATGTCTTAATACCTCGATAAATGCCTTCAGGAACACAACGCACGGAAGAACTACATTCTAAACGTTCCACTATTTTTGTAAAATCCGGATCATTTAGGCTTGAACTAATCATGTTATGAATTAAGTGATGATTTTTCTCGTTTATTATTCGTTTTTTTTTTTACATTTTCTTCAATTCTATGACCATGTAAGATTATATTAACATTAAAAGAAACAGCCAATATTGGATAATCAGTATACAATCTTTTTTTCTAGATTCTTATTTACCATGGATTCTTGGTGTGGCAAGCTGTTGACGTCAATATTCATTCTACCGTTTACAGCTGGAAATTATCGTAGACGACAGAATGGATCCTGGTATTATGACGGTGTTATCTCGTCCCGTGTCCTGTTCCTAGTTGTCCTTGCAATAGTGATAATGTTCTCCGTCAGTAAATGGGAAATGATTCACGCTGAAATTCGTTTGGACATTGTCCTAGTTCTTCTGTCTTCAATCATGGCCTCTTGGTTGATTGGCAGTTTTATTCTTGTGCGTCTTGTCCGGAAACACGGACTCCTATCCGTAGTTGCTGCCAGAAGAACCACAAATACCCCGAAACTCCAGGTGTTATTTCTGTGGGTCTTTGGCCTAGCAACGGGAGTTTATTGCGCTTTATTTGTAGGGAATCAGATCGAATGTTCAGTATATACTTATGAAAGATTTTGTTGGAAAGCCTTATTTTGTTTCAGTACCTTATTGCTCTTTTGCCTTTTTGCACAAACGGTTTTCATCACGTACTTTTCTTCATTCAAACTGAAACAAACACTTTTGGTGAATTACGTTATGCTCTTGGTTTTAACTGGAAACATATGCGTGATTTTGCACCTCTTTATTATTAACGATACAGTTTCGTACCTGACAAAGATAATCGACCACGATGCTGAATTAATTTCCTGTTTGGAAAACACCACTACAATGACTTTTCTCAAAGATGAATTACGAAAATTCGTAGAACCAACTTTTGTGGAGCATTGTCTTCTTTCAGCTACAATTATTCTTGAAATATGGTCACCCATGGAAATTCGGAATCCTGATATTGGATCCCCAAACATAGAGAATAGTATTACAGATAGGACAGCTCTGCTTCAAGACATCACATCAGCTGAACATCTTATTTCCGACAATAGGGGCAAAAATAAGGTGTGCAAATTGATTACACTGGCTGTGAGTTTAACAACAGGTCTCGGTCTTGTTGTGTGTTACGTCGTTATGGCGTTGGATATAGGCAATTTAGAAAATGTTGGTCACATTGCTGAAATATATGAATTGTCTTTAAAAAATGTCATGTTGATTGCGATCTTTGCTGGATTCTTTTGTTTGGTGCAATACTGTACTCCTGACAATTCATCTGAAAGTTTGAAACCCCGTGAATATGTGTATTTGCTGACTGCGTTTGGTATATTTATGATGCATATATGTGAGGGCATAGTAGGAGACGTATCTCACGATTATTCAGCAAATGTATTCATGTCTACAGGTATCCTTAGCATTTTCCAAGATTATATGCAAGTTGTTTTTTTAATGTATGCCAACCGGTGTAAAATATCTAACCCCCAATCAAATGTCACTTTGCTTGAATCAATTCTTATATTTACTATGATAAGCAACTTCATCCTTTGGTTTAACGATGGTTTCCTTCTCTATGGATTTCCAAATACACAGATACTGAAGCATGAAAACATTTCAGATTTGATGTTCCAAATTATGTATAAAGTGTTATTACCTGTGTCCATCTACTTTCGCTTCACCTCTTTTATTGAATATTACGCAACATTTTGTAAATATACATCATAGTCATACTTAATACCCGAAAAATTCTGGTATTTTCATTTCGCCCTTGGTAATGATGGCTAATATATCATTACAGCGAACATTTATAAACAACACAATAAACAAAGTAATAAAATGTGACGGGGCGAATTTAATATAAGTAGAAAATTGATTTTTACCGTCGAAAAGCAAACAATTGACTAGGCGAAAATGTTCTTACTCGTTGCGAGGAACCTGCCATTTCACACATTGGAGTGTCCCCAGTGACGGTCCCTGCGGGTAGGGCGTAAGACATGTATCTGCTGCCCCCATTGCATGATCGTAGGAGGCGACTAAATTTGGTATCTTATCTTTTCTCTTCTTTCTAAACATTTTTTTCTTCTTCCTGAGGTCTTCCGTGACAATGCCTCACTTTTGGCCTTTGAAAAAAGGCTTCAGGTTCTGTCCCCTGGCCAAGTCATACCAGAGTATGTAAAGGTGGTAGTTTCTTCGCCTGCTTAACTCTCAGTAATTTAGGAGTGGGACGACTGGTTTGCCCGTGGTCATTATAATGTGACCGGGTGTGTAGTCCTGCTGGGTGTCTTCGGCAGTATTTTTAAGTGAGGTATCACTATAAAGTCGGCATCAGTTCCGTACTATCACAAGGAGACAAACACGAACATATCGCAGCCTTTCAAAACACATACGCATACATTACACACATGCATCTTGCACACAGGGGAGGCCGTCCTTAAATGACCATAGCTGTTGATAGGACGTTAAACAATACTA
>JAUMHH010161815.1:0-17489 GCA_032359455.1 Chlamys rubida | reverse complement strand
CAAAGCCGTTGTCAAGGTAGCTCGATTACTATACTAAATAGAACTGGTGTAAGCGACCAATGAGCATCCTAGATTTTTATCATGTGATGTATTAATCATTAATACATATTTCTCATGTCAAAAAAATAATATTGCATTGATGATAAATTTAGCAATGCTAAGATGTGTTGTTTGTTTTCAATTTGTGCACAAACGTAGTTATGTGTAAATGATACAAGTGGATTTAACTTTCAGTGCAGAATAACTGAGTCAATAAGCTGATACACACATCCTTGTACGATTTTTGGGGGTGCTTTTCCTGTTTCATAACACGTGACCACCTACTTAAGTAGTTAAGTTGTGGTCTTTGCATAATTGTTCAAATGTAAAAAGGTATAGATAGAAATACATATACCTACTACGGTACAGTGTATATAAAAAAAACAATTAAATATAGAAAGGGGGTTTTATATGAAATATAATGTAGATATAAGAAGACATAATCTTGTCTCGAGACCCGATATAGGTTGGTTTTATGTTTCTTCGTTGAAAAAACAAAAACGAATGAGAGGTCAACGAGACAACAAATTGATCAGCATGTCCTGTTAAATAATTTGTACTTGCTTAACTGATTATAGGACATATGGGGCGGAATGTAAGTAAACACGGCATATATTTGTACAAATGTGTAGATCAAGTATTAAATTTTCATAACAAAGTACAGCAAAAGTATAAACCCAAAACCGAATTATTGGAACTCACCTCCCGGAATATTCTCATAACTTGTTCCCGTTCCGATCTACCGGAACCTCCCCGTCGCCCCGCCCTTCCGCTTCCGGAGAAGTGTAAATATCGATTGGAAGTACAACCTCGTTTGTGAAGAGCTAAATTTCCATTCATTTCACGTTTTACCTGATCAAACCCTTCATGTATCAAATTCAGCGTGTCGATCACTAGTGCCTGTTTGTACTGTCAAAAGAAAAAGTAATACAAATAATTTAAAATGTGGTAAAATATGAAGAGTTTTGATTGTGTGATTTTGAACAAATGGTATCTTAGTGATCATACTTATATATAATGATAAGGTATTTTTGATATTAGTACTAAGGAGTATTGTCTATAATAAAGCATTATTATAATCCAAGTATTTAAACCAACAAAAATCTCCAAATACTGTCTTTCCATTCTATTGCCACCTCGCTTACCGCCAACAAATGTCAATGTCGCCTCTTTTTATTTTTCGCCATTTACACCTTATTTGTTTCTCTCGAAATATCAACGAACTTTTTCTGACGGTATATGGCAGCGTAAAGAGGTTTCACTTTAAGATTAAATTTATCACGTTTAAATGAGAAAAATGCAATCAAATTTTATCACGATTCTCGAAAAAAATTGTATTGGCGACAATCTTAATATTGTTCGTGGCTGCATGTAATACTATATTGATATAAATGGGATTTTCTTTTTATAAAATGAGTTGCCTATGCATACTAGTCTTCATTACAAAGCGATACTTAATTAGGTTTTTACTACGTCAACTAGCATCAAACTAATGGCAGCAACTCATGTTTTAGTGATGTGGCCTTGATGCTTTTTCATATTTCGTTTGTATAGATTTACTTGCACGGAATAGTTATAAAATATAAAAATGTTGTGTATATCATACCTCAAAGTGTATATGGAGACCCTACCCGCTAGGCAGCTCATAATGTATAAATATTTGAGAGAGTTCCAACTTCATTTTACATCCTAAACGGTTTGGTTAAGTAGTGCCACCTTTATTATGTTGGTTAAATGGAATTGTGAAAACTTCTCAAATGTTTTCATAGTGAAATGATTACTTACTATTTCATGGAATATCTTTTGTTACATGTCCTTTACGACTTTGTTTTTGTCTTCATTTGCTTACATATACCTTAGAATTAGAATTATCGAATACTTCTCATTTTTAAGGCCACTAGTTTGTTAAAAAGGTAAGAAGGATAAATATAAGGACACAGTACTTCTTTCGTTTTCATGTTTGCTTAAGTTGTACTATTTATGCCTTGTAATCCATAACTTGAATAATTATACAGTTTATTAGAACTAAGTAAAGACTGAAGTGTTCCTTATTTCTTTTATCTAATTTTATTTCATTTATACATTTTTTTATTATATTCTTCAGGCATGTTTTTGAGATATTGTTCCAAATATAAATTGAGGTTAAAAGGACATTCATATAAAAATAGCACTACCCCGACTTGATTCTTTGAAGAGCGGTGGTATTTTTAGATTATCAAGTACAATTTGTATTTATGTATGCACATTACATGGCTGGATATAACAAGAACAAATAAATAACAAAAACTACGGACTTGAATTGGGTAATTAAATTATTCCGAAGAGATTAGGGAGGTTATCATGTCACATGTACACGTGTCACGGAAGTATTGTAGCGCAATTGTTTTAAAGAAAGGCTTTCGTTTTCCTCTCGTGTCATTTTTCAGATCAGATAAAGAAGAAATGAAAACTTCAGCAATAGGACTTACCAAGATTAGTTTTTTTGTATAAAGAAGACTCACCAACAAATTGGGTGTATTCGGATAGAGGTTGAAGTACAGTTCTTTATTCCTGTTACGTAACTCCGTGTAGGACGCCGCTGCCGTGTTGATGACTGTGAAACCCGTAATATTGACTCCGCCGTACTCAAATTGGGCCAGGTCAAGCTCGTCTATACCCTATGGAATACACTATAAACTATTTAACAGGTATGAACTATCCCTCACAATAGAACTAGTTTATACAATTATGTACGTCAGCTTGTAAAGACGTCATTAGGACAGAAACCACATCCACATCAGTGTTTTGTAATAGGATAAAACATTTTGTCTAGCCATACCGAAGTTTTGACTTAGAATATGATACAACACCTTTTGAACTCTACACATACTGTGTAATCACTATAAATAAACATTGTATTATTGTCGACCATATTTTGCTTTAATTCTAATACATATGTGACACTAACTGTCATCTTATACAGCAATTATAAAAAATGTGTTCAATATGTTAACGAGTAATGCAATGTATTCTTTTTAGTGTGTAATGCAACTTAACAGTGTTTTAAACTGTGCATTCCGTGATAAAAGATATCATAAATAACCAGTTATATGTATCAGTTAACTGTAAATCAAATCCCAGTCATTAAAACAACGTATAACGTCTATCTTTCTGTCCGTCTGTCTTATCTCTTTCTGTCTGTCAACCTGTCTGTATGTCTTTCTGTCTGTCTATCTGTATGTACATTGTATGTCTTTCTGTCTGTCTACCTGTATGTATGTATTTCTGTCTGTCTACCTGTCTGTATGTCTTTCTGTCTGTCTACCTGTATGTATGTCTTTCTGTCTGTCTACCTGTATGTATGTCTTTCTGTCTGTCTACCTGTCTGTGACACAGTTCAAACAATACATTCTGATTGAATAGTGTCGTCTCAAAACCGAAAACAATGACTAAACACGTGAAATTAATTATATGTTTCTAACATTGTACTGACGTCGGTTAAAAACTACGCTTCGTGAAATGGTCATGTGTTACCAGTGATGTCCATATGGTATGAATACAAACTGAATACAGTTCAATACTTACACACGTATACAAATTGTGTAGCATGTTATGACAACAAAAGTGTATAACGACTGCAATTTTTATGCAAAAGAAATTAATTTATTTTAACACTGTAACACGTTTTACGTTTTACAGTAAATATTGTTTATTCTGGTATCATTTTGCTAGGCTTTAATAGTTCTTTGATTCTCAATAAACGGTTATGATATAATACGTTATCATATTACATTTCTGTGTACATTTATGAATTTCCTATGCATTAAATTTCAATAAAATATACATAAAATTATAGAATTACGATAGTAAATACAAAAATCTTATACTTACCAACCCGCCTATTATATAGTGATAAGAATCTCTATTCATTCCAACGTTTATAATCTGAAAAATACATTAACAACAACTATGCTTTCACAAGAGCTAGTATGGATTTCAACGCTTGCAATAGGTTAGCTGTACGATTTTACTTTGAATTATCTTTGCTAATATTTCCTTTAATTTTATTTCAGAAGTTATTGTCTCTTGTCACCCCTTTCCTAGATAATGGCTCTAATTCAACTTTTTTTGTTTTGACGAGCCGTTTAACCTTGAACAAATAAACATTTATCTATAATCACCGACATCATATTCGGTCTTTGCGTATTGATTGTTACGTCATTGGTTTGTGAGAGTAACGTCATCAATTTTTGAGAAAACGACGTAATTTGCTCACACAAACCAATGAGGTAGCAATCAATACCTGCTCACAAGAGAAGATAACTCTGCAATACGCAAAGACGGAATATTCCTTCCTGATTCATTGCACAATTGCAATATTAAACACTACGGTGAACGGGTTCCATTCAGAAACTTTACAGAATATCAATATCGTTTTGGCTTATTAAGATTATGTATGCTATAATCTTGCGATCGTTATACCGATAAAACAGTTTGCAGTATTAACCAAAAATTTGCAAAAATATTTTGAAAAATTGAAATGGAGATATTCGGGAAATAGCGTGTTCCAAATTATATCGATAATGCATCCATCCATTTTTAATTGTTTTCTATCCGTGATATTGAAAATATGAATAATCAATTCTATGATGTTTGGAATTAGAACGATCACCGTCAAACAAGTGAAATGAAAACACTCGGAAATGTCAGATCATAGCCCTGTCGTTTGGCAGATGTTACAGATTTGCAAAAAATCGATATCCATTATACATCCAATAAGACGACCGGGGAGAGTTAAACTGTGCTAAAACGGTTTTAATGTGTGGTACATTACAGCAAGTGAATTTTGATGCTTTATCAAAATTGTTTTGAACACGTTTTGTAAAACAGAAAAAAATCTAAAACTGTAAGACAGAATGAAACACAGAATTAAACGCTATAAAATCATATATCTTTGAATAAATCCTGTTTTTAAGTTCTTCTGAAATAAGGGTTAGTGCTGTTTCATTACAATCAACATTAATAGAACTCCTAAAACCAATCTGTAGATTTCGTTTTTTTTCATCCTATTCTCATCTTAATTCCATAAAAAGGGGATATAAAAAAGAAAACTGTTTTCTTTAGTTTTGTGTCGAGCGGAAATGGAGTGTGTGTGTGTTTTTAATAATTATTTTAAATATGTATTACGGAATACCGAATTGTCATGTCCGCGAGAAAATAAAAGATAGTATATTGAAAAAGTGCGGTAATAGAGAATCCAGAAAGCTGTCTAAGTTACTTACAGGGGATAAGACATGGGTCTAGTACTTTGAAACCCCAGAGGCTCATTAACAACAAGCAATGATTGTCGATAAATCAAGAAAGGCAAGTGATTGCAAAACGTATAAAAAGCGCCAAGAAGTGTAGTATTTTGTAATTACTGCATACTTTGACTTGGCGATAAATACGTTAAAGCGGTAGTTGTGAATTCGTTAGTGTATTTGAGAAAACAAAAGCAATTATGTTAATCTTTGGGATTCCTGTAAAACCTCAGACAGATGTTATACTCAGTAACCTCCCCTTAATTTCGTTCTTGATAATCGGGCCAGGGAAATTTCGGTGCAATGCTAACTGGTTGGGATAGCATTATCATAATCGGAGAACCAGGGTTCGAATCCTTGTCGGATCCCCTAGCATTTTCAATATCAAAACATTATTGATTATATTCTGTTTCTAATATCGTAATTAATGTTTAACATAAGTCCCTGACACAAGGTATGTTTTTTCTTTGCATAAATGATTTATCAGAGCCAAAAACAGTTTCCAATTTAAAATTAAAATTTTGGGCATGACACGGGGATCCTTAATCGTGAGGATAACTCACCTTGGCATGCATTATCCAGCACACCTGTATGTAGCGGTCAACAGTGACCCCCACGGTCAGCCAGATACTACACACCACGAACAGGAAGAAGATCGGATATCCAATGTACGAGAAGAAGCTCCCGTAGGCGTAACTCTTAGCAATCTCTGGCCAGATCATTTTGATCGTGTCTGTGATGAAGAAGAAAACCAGCAGACCAGAGTCAGCCACCGCCTGAGCAATAAGGTAAGTTCCGGTGGAAGATTTCATCACCTTCCGCCTCCATACCAGGATGGATAAACTGTTTCCAGTAAGTCCGATAATCATGAAAATGATTCCGAATACGACGCTGGATACCCAGTGCATCTTGGTAGCAAGTGCCATGGTTTCGTCATCGGCCACCGTTGTATTCACAGTAATGGAAGGTGTTACGTTTGCCATTTTGGAAAGTCTTGTACAGCCTTAGATTTTCTGCAAAAGGAATTAAAAATGAAAATTAAATTGTAATCGAAATCGACTGGACAAGTTGTTTAATCTATATCTGCTGTGTTTTGTCACTTTTTGAAATTTACCAGTATATCTTAGATTTCTAAATCCCTTTAATATAATAAAGGGAGTTTTATGACCTTCCCTTCGGTTTCAGTAGTAATTTAGATCAATTTGACCCCTAGTATCACCGATAAGATCTACACAAAAAACAAAAGTTGTATGATACAGTGGACTAATATTAGCATACTGTATCTATTGCCAAAATGAAACGTTCATCTTTATAGTCTAAAGTCTTTTTTTTTTTTTTTTTTATTTCTCAATTAAGTCACTCTATGACGTCACTCCTGCTTTTTGACCTCTCGTTTTTGACCTCTCGTGTTTGACCTCTCGTTTTTTACCTCTCGTTTTCCATAGCATTTTCTACTGATCATCCAACTTCTACATGTACAAAAACTCTTTGAAATTTCTTTAATATATGGGCTGACGGATTATCACAATTCATAACTCATGTTATGAGTTTGTTCTCATATAGTATCGACTAGTTGAAGCTCGTAAATTATGCTTAAAAATGAGTTCATTTAAATCATAATTCATCATTGCTAGCTGAATTATGTAAAGACGATTTTTTTGGAGTTTTTAATGTAATTTGACATTGGATAATCTTGTTTATAGTTTGTAAGTTTATAAATAATTCGAGCTAAATATGAATGAATAAATAATAAAAAGCAAGTACAGATTATAAAAAGCAAGTACAGATTAATATCTTTTTACTGTAATAGAATATGACTAATAATTTGAAATTTCCTTTTGTGCAAAGCTTACATGGAAATAGTTTAGTGAATCATATAAACGAGTCTTCCTGTATCTATGTTAAGGATATATGTCTCATCGCATTGTGGTTTTCCGTATACACAGTAAATTTTCGTTGATATCGTTTGAGATATTACTGTGACACAGTTAGGCCATGGCATTTCGTCAACCAAGTATGTCAGTCGGATAGAGCGATAATATAACACGGTTCAAATCCCGGTCCAACAAATCTGATATTTATACAATCATGACACTATTGATTAATATATATTTTTATTTCAACTTCATTATTTTTCATAAACGTCCAGCAAGATATGGTGTTCTATTTAGAAAATGATTTATAAAAGCTATACTCGTGCTGGAAAGAAACAGTTTCCAATGAAAAATGACAGGGGTTTATTTTGTTTTGTTTTTGCATTGGTAATGAGACGTTTAAGGGGACTTCCATTCCATGTAAACATTTTATACAATACGCAATTTCCAATTAAAATTAATCCATATCTGTTTCCTCACACGGCTAATATTACATAAACAGGCAAATGTCAAGTACTGCGTACCATTGTTTCAATTGCCATTTGAAGCATGCCTACTTCACCAACAACGGATGGCTCGAGTTGCGTCCTCATCAACTTCCCCTAACAAACACAATGTATACAAATTGTGTATTCTGAAACCCCAATACTTGAATTTCGTGTGTCTTATTTCTTATTGTGTGAGTGACATAAGATCAGGAACTAGAAACTGAATTTAATACTACGAAGAGAAGATGACACCAACATCATGGTGTTTCAAGCACCACTAGCTTGAAACATATTACGTTATTTTTTTTTAAATATTGCCTGATTGTTAAAAGCATTGTTAACTTGATGTGTCTTCAGCACAAATTTTCTTAATATGAATTTAAGGTAAATTAACCATTTTTAAATTTTATATTTGAAATATTTATCCTTATATTAGTGAGAACTTGTTAATTTCCCCTTAGAATGATTATTGTCAATCCTAATACAGCTCTACTTTCAACTTTGATTTTAAATTTAAATTTGTTATTTAGATAGATAGATTTAAATTTGCACTATGTTGTCGTTGAGCGTGCAGGCTATTAAGGACGAAGACATTTCTACAATACTAGATAAACATAACGATTGTTATCTTGCTGTGCATGAAAGTGATACATGGTTGGCATTTCAGAAGGCAGTACACATCACTGTCAGACTTAGCGCTTACAACATTAAAGGAGCTTTGTGCCCAGGGGACTCCCCTGTCGTGATATCTGAACAAACGTCCAAACGTTTGAAATGTGCTTAAAATATATTGAAAGAGTATGGTAACTGCGCCTCATGAAAGCTGTCCGGGTTACCTACAGGGGATAAGACATTGGTCTATGACTTTGAACCCCAGAGGCTTATCAAAAACAATGCTTGTCGATAAATCAAGAAAGGAAAATGATTGTAAGACGTATAAAAAGCGCCAAGACCAGTTTTGTATGACATTTTTTTCAATTCTAGTGGGCCTGTGGTTCAGATACCCTACAAGGAATGGAAAAGTATCACTGTCGAGTTTTAGAAAGTACTACAGATTGTCAAAAATGTATTACGATGCTCCATCCCACATAAGTAATATTGTAATGTGAAGCAAGAGAAGGTAGTACAAATTGACCACTCGCCATATTCTCTAGATCTAAGCCCTTGTGACTTCTTCCTGTTTTCTTTACTAAGGAAAATGCTTGATGGCAAACGGTATGCATCTAGGAGTGCACTTGATGGTATACAAAAAGGGGAGACTACTGCTCAGTATTTACGTCATAGACAGTGCTATTGCGAAAGTGCGTTTCTGCTTTGGGGGATACTTTGAAAGAGTGTAATAGAAATGTCAAAATAGTATTCATTATACATGTGATTTCTTCCAATATAGAATTTATTGAATGACCCTCTTAGATACAGTTTTTTAATTTATTCTCAGGATGGCCAAATGTCGATTTGGGCTTATTAAATAATATACTTTAATCCGTTACTGTTCATTTGGAACTTAATAATTAAGTCATTTGACGCATACTACGTAAGATAAATATTGCTGATGATTAATTAACGTATATCTATATAAGTCCATGTTTGGATCTTGTGGTTTTCCATCACGCACATCCTGGTGTTTACTAAGATGACACACGACCATGGTTACACGAGGTATATACCCATTACTATGTGGTGAGTTGTAAGTATGTGCCCAAACCACTAAATACTGAAGAGGTTATTAAGATGATGCAGTGGGCCAAGGAGCCGTATCACTTACAGTGATACTCGAGCGAAGCGTATGTTGTCAGTCTGGCGTGTATGGGGTCCGCCTGGGGTCGTTTGACAAGAGAGCCTCGCAAACTTGAAACTACGAGACTTGTTTAATATTTTCTTTCATATATATACTTAGTATCTCAAGGTAGATAAGAATAAAACGGACACTTGAACCGGAAGTGACCTCAAGGCTGTCGAACCTAGGCGATATGTACAATAAGTATTGCCTTGTGAAGAAATACATGTATATAAATAACTAAGAACATGTTAGAAAGTGGGCCTAACAGAAAATCAGAAAATGAAACGTTTGTAGATGTCGTATTTCTTCTAATAACCAAGGATACCTTGAATGTTTAAGTTGATTGCAATAGAGGAATACTTGTATACGTGAGGATTCCCTAAAATGAACAATTTCCATATATATAATTATGATGCTGCATTTTTATTTTGCAAAACAAATGAATTCAGTCAATTCTTAATCAAACTTCATTTAGATTTAAACAATTGGAGCAAGATTTGTCTGCTTATCTCTTGAATTTTGCTCATGAATTGAAGAAAAAAAACGAAAAAAAACTAAAATTTTGGTAAACAGAGGTATTTTTTGTTCAAATAACATTTCAATGAATATACAACATATATGACTGAAATGTTACTTTAGCGAGTGTCAAAAGGTTGTTGAAATTAAGAACAAAAAAAAGGAAATATGATTTTTTTTCTTTTAAAGGTGTTCTTTTTTGTGGACCATTATGTCATAAACAGTTTTTGGTTGTTTGTTTGTTTTGTTCGGATTATTACGTGCACACAACACGCGAGGTCATATGCAGACGGTGTTCACGCATGATGGGCCACTAATGGTCCACTTTTAACTGTCATTACACTAAAATATCATACCCTGGACACGGCAGCATGACACTCCATTTTGCCACGTTATACCGAAATCGACAAAGCAGTCCAAACCACCAACCGTTCAAAGTTGAACGCCAAACAGAGGATAGTAAGTACCAATTTTAATGACGTAGGTTTGTCTCGGTCAGACAACTAAACCAATAACTTTCGCTTAGGAGAACACTCAACACCAGGACCAAAAGCGAGGAATTGTTATATTGCAAAGTAAGGGGATGGGAACAAACATTACCAAAAAAGAGAACAAAATAATCCAAAGTGAAGAAAAAGTAACGAGTACAGCAGATTCAATCTTAATCGTTTTTCTTGCGTTGGTGGATGGCAAAAAAAGAAAATTCCAAATCCTGCATTGTGTTACCACATTAGTCGCCTCTTCCAACATTCAGTGGTCAGCACGTATATTAAATATGACTCTCTCTGTATTACTTGGTAAATGTGTGTGTAGTTTATATGTTATCAATGTTAGTTATTTTAATGAGAAATTAAGTGGCTTCCTACAACATGCAATGGTCAGCACGATGTAAATGTTAACTTTATTTATCTAACAACAATTATGATATAAGTTATTTCAACTTATATAAATCACTCTTGTTGGCCTCAATGTTAGCGCGCGATGGTCTTAATGTGGGAGGAAACTGGAGTACCCGAAGAAAACCCACTTGGTCGGGCAGGTGACCCAACCCGTCTGATCGAGGTATCGAACCCCGGTCGCCTTGGTAAAAGGCAAGTGCGCTATCGACTACGCCACCCGACCACCCAGCTCGTATATGAATTATGAATCCCTCTTTATTACGTATAGATGTATTCTGTATATATGTTATGACCGTCTCAAGTGACAATGACTGGGCCTTTCTATTTTAATATATAAAAGGATATGACTCATTGTCCCTTTTTAGTCGCCGTGGTCAGCTTGTTTATGAATTACGAATCCCTCTGTATTTCGTTGTAAATGTATATGCACTGTTTTATGACTGTCGTAGGTGAAAATGACTAGGTCTTTTTATTTTAATATTAAAAAGGATATTGACTCATCGTTCCTTTTTAAATATTCCGTGACATTCACGTGATAGTCGTGCATCATACTAGTGGTTGAACTACAATTTAAGTGATTAACTGATTACAATAGTAATTGTATTGACTATGTTCTTTTACGTTGTAAATTGATTGAGATTACTGACAGAAATGCCGGGTTTTTTTTTTTTTATATTTTAAAATGTGTAAACGGAGAATTTTGATTAATAATAAGCTTTATCAATGGGGTTTTTCAGGATTGAAATAAATTTTGAAATGATCTAATTGCGACACGTTAAGCTGATCATAGTTTGAACAATCGCGAGCTCTGGAAATTTTCACCAGACAACAATTACGTTTAAAATTAAACAAATGAGCAAAAACTATATGATAGAATACTTGAATTATTACATCACAGTGTAATGCATTTCCGAATTTATGGCAATGTGGTAACTTTCAAAGTGCTTTAACGTGATCTAATACATCAACGTAGCTATTTGAGATGTGTGTCGATTTTACAAAAATATTATTCTTTTTGTACTGAAATAAGAAAGAAAAGAAGTTCATGAATGAATAACAATATGGGATGTATTCAAAAACAGGAAGTTCGTACCAGTCAGCATATTGTACGATCTTCAATCTGAATGTACGAGGCTTCTAAAGGGTCACCAACATGTTATCACATCGCTGCATCAAATGTCTTTCCCCGAAAAAAATCTTTTAAATGTGTTGAGAAAAAGAAGAGATAGCGGTGTGATACAAGTGACAGACACAGGTGAGAATAATGGCTACCTTTAATAAAACAACTTGCACTGACTGTCACCTTTGTTCAAGCTGTGTTTATGAAACTTTTCCAGAAGCATCTCTTATTACATTGGATTTTACACCGATTTTTTAAGAACTATTTGTCAACAAATCTCTACGATTTCACAGTAAAATAGAGGCCCGATTACATTTTTTATGACACGAGTTTCTGCGACCTTTAATCAAAAACGTTTTTTTCTCCTGAAAAATCCGTTAAACATGCAACTTTAAATATTTTTTTTCTAAGAGCATAATCTTTCTGGACAAGTAGATTTTAAAGGAAAACATGACAACCAATGGACGAAAACAAAAGACATGCCATGTCATAGGTTGGGACATTGCGTTCATGAACCTAACGCCTAAACACTGGTGATTGGCTGGTGTTACTATGCTCTCAGAATAATCTCATTAAGTATAAGGAATATCATCGTACCAAAATATAACCTTTCGAATATAAGGCTTCAGTAAAGTCAAGTTTTGTTTTAATAGATTAAGGTTTTGTATCTAGACCTTTACTCTTTATTAATGAAAAATGACATTCCGTTTAAGCTATGCGATTCTTATTTAGTACTGTTATCCCCGGGCAGGCTGTGATGGAGTCAGTGTGTTTACGTAAGAATATTAATAGTTGCAAATAAGATATAATCATCACAAAAAAGTGTTTAGACACAAAGCGATGCATACACTGACGTGACCGTAGCTGGTGCGAAGACCTTACATACGGACCATTTACAAAACAGTCCCAAATGATTATAACGTCATGATACCACACTTGGTACAATTTCGACTTTTTTTCAGTGACATTAAAAAATCCCGATCTTATATCTGGAATGTGTCTTGCTTCTAGACACAGACTATCCTTTGGTGGTCATTGTTAGGAAAAGTCATTTGTTTGTTTAAAAACGATCGCTAAACTAGGAGTGAGATTTTATCTATTTTTCGGCCGTGATTAGTACCTAAATTAGTACACGATATAACAGGCTATGAAACTTTTTGCTAGTTGATGTGTCGATGTACCATACTGAACTACAATTGTTTATATACATATATACACTTTTATATTATCTAGATATAAGGACCAGATACCAACATTTAAGCATGCCTATAACTCACCCCTTCAAAATCTCTAATAAATATCACTTATGTTACACCGGTAAAGGGAAATACACAGATTAAATCTTAAAGGACTATTCGAACTATTTTCTGAACGTGTACCGATTTGGGTAGCGTATCATTTGTAGCAGCGCGTCGTTAGTCTGGACAAACAAAGAAGACTATAACACTGGATTCATGGATTAACCGTTCAGAGACGTTTGATTTGACGGGAGTAATATTATAAATCGAATAGTCAGTTGTACACTGGTCATACATAATAGATGCCGCCAGTGCATTGACGTCATCTTCAAGTGAAGTTATCTAATTTGCTTTACCTTGTCTTCCAACTTTCCATCTATTTAGTTTAAACGTAAACAAATAATAATCATGGAGTCAACACACAAGAAAATCGTCAACACCTAAATAAAATAAGAAATAAAATGAACAGAAATAATAAGGAAGCCGCAGGGAAAACTCTTTTAGAGCATGGAAACTGACATCAGGGTAAGCATTTCCCTCGTAGGACATGTCTGTTCGTATCCATTTTCGTCCTCACATCAGCTAAGGGTACATTGAGAGTTCACTAATGATAGGTTCACTCAAGAGGTCGGTTACGGTGTAAGCGCACTCTACCAGACCGCATTATAATGACAACATGCTAGCCTAGAGCATCTAGGGTGATACCAAGGAAAAGGAAAGGGAGGGTAACATGGAATGCAGTGGGTGTATTTTCCCCAAACCTGTACTGGTACGGTATGCTGATAATGCGAGTTGAAACTCTTCATTTTCTCCTCTCAAAACTAACATGAATGGCAAGTTTATCTAAAGAAGTATTTTCATAGAAGCAGGCTTGTATTCGTTCTGTTTGCATGTAAGTTGGGCGTCACATTAGCCATGTTTCGTTTCAACCTAAAAGCACTTGGATAGGGACACTCTTACGACAATTAAAATAGCTGGTGTTCATTGTCAAGATGTATTTGTACGCTCTCTACCACTTACAAGTGTAGATCTTAACATTCTTACATCTCAATACATGTTATATTATATAGCGTAAATTACATTCACGATAGGTTAGAATCCCGAGACATTTTAGCAACCAATAACTGCATCTGTACTTTTCACTTCCTAGTTTAATTATTGACAAACTTGTAAACATGTGATTAAAGTAAAGGGAAGTGTTTATACTTTTTAAAAGGTTTAGCAATCAGATTTCATTTCAGCGTTCAGGATAATATTTTGACAGCTTGTAAGCATGCCAATGGGATTAAGGATGAGTTTATAAGAGAATTAAGGTACCAGGTTTCACAGAGTGTATACGTGAGTTAAGGTATCAGGTTTCTCACTTTAAGGTATCAGGTTTCTCATTTTAAGGTATCAGGTTTCTCACTTTAAGGTATCAGGTTTATCATTTTAAGGTATCAGGTTTATCATTTTAAGGTGGTTTGGTGGTTAACGTGTTTGCCCTTATAGTTATAATGAATACATTATTCTTGCAACGGTTGTGCATTTTATTTTATCGTAACAAATATAGTGTTCGTAGTTTGATGTTTCATAAGATTAACAATACAGTGTGTTTTTATGATTAATTATGCGCACCTACAACGTCGTACATCATGCAAAAACTGTACTATTAAGTAAATGGCGATATTCTGTTTTAGTAATTTATCATGTTATCCATGTCAGATGATAGGCTCGGGATATCCCCAGAATTCATCAATCATGATAATTACATATTCATTCAAACTTTCCAGTTGATAAGAAGCACTTTGTTATAATCATGTTCTTTCCTACGTAGGCGCTGTCATCGATTGAACAGATTAAGTTTAATTGTTTTTTGTTTTTTTAATTTTACTTCAAAAATAACGCTTCAAATAAGATACTAATCGCATTGTTAAGTGACAATTAAGAAACACATGTGTAGGAAAGAAGCAATGTTCAATTTAGATATTTGATCTTGTTGTGGCATGATTTTGTATTATATTTTATATATTTTCTACTTAAAAATTACGATATATTCGAAACTATGTATTTTAATATAAACTTAATGATGTAAGAGAAAGTATACCTCAATAAAATTACAAAAATATACAAAACATTTATAAACGTTGTCGAGGTTACGGTGGCTTATATAAAAGATCATGATTACTGTCTTACCTTCAGGAGCGTACGTGGGTTTTCACAAATCCGAAATGCTCTCTTGCTTGCCTCAGTGGTTACTGTCAGTTTAATCACGTGGTAATCAGTTTATACGGAGACGCTTGAATAAGTAACCAATCGGCGCATGGCTATAGATAGTGTCATAATTGTCTCACTGCCGCAATCTGGACGACCTACATCTATACATACATGTAACTTCCGCTTTGTGCGAGGATCGGTCGTCAGCAGGAAGTACACTTAGAATAAGTGATACTTGATTGTTTATTCCATTTATTCAACGGGGAAGTAATTACATATTTACGTCTTATACACTGTATTGTGATAACCGATTTATTGAATGACTTAGATAGCATTATGTCTATATTTAAGGTAGTATTTGTTCTTGTTCAGTAGGGTTAATACAATGCCTCCTTTTATATGACCTTTTCCACTGTTGTTGCACGGCTAGAGGTTCTGAGGTTTTCCTGTAGACTTGTATATATATTATGATTTATCATATACATGTAATTAACGTGCCCGTGGTATTGATTGTGTTGTAGGGCTACCTTGTGATGTTGACAAGGCAATCATAACCCGAGGGTATTTTTTTTTATTTTAGCACTTTTGGCTCATAAAACACTTAAAAAGTCTCATGAATCCGAAAAACAATATAATAGTTTTAAAAGTTTTAAATCTCCTTAATCCTAGTCGTTTAACATCGAGATTTTCAGTGTCTGACCTTGTCTACAAACGCTGTGGTTAACGTATATGTTATATTTTGTTATTTATAAAATCAGCAGAAAGTACAATTTATAGGACTTTTTGTCTCAGTAAGGGCGTAAAGCAATAACATTCCTCGCTTTTGAAAATGTTCCACACCAAGGGCAGAAGCAAAGTATTGCAAGGGCATACGTTAGAGAATAATGAAATAAGTATAAAGGAGAGAAAACAGTAGGATTCTGCATGTTGAAAGGGGTTAAGCATATCCATCTTAGTCGATTTTGAATCTTCAAAGAGAGGATCCCCCGTTCTACAAGTGATTCCGACCTAAATTTGCCGTCTCTTCCGAATCAAGCACTAGATAGCAGATCTTCTCTCCGTCCTCGACCATTAGGCGCGACAGTAGATATTAACATCAGATCGGCGTCATAACAGAGCTTAGAGCCGATCCAGGCACGTGTTATTAACAACCATGGCACGAGTTATACATTAATCGTACAATTATCGCGTAAGTAATAATAACCTGTAATTACCAATAATTATTTGGTAAGGGTTCCATTTATCTTCTAAATGATGTGATAACTACAGCAAACAGCTTGCAAATTGCATTAAATGTGAAAAGTTTAACTTTAGATTTATGATCCACCCAAAAATGTCAGATTGACGTTGTAATTTGTTCTTGTGGAATCGTCGTAGGCGTGCCCTCGGGGAAAACATATTGACTTACACCGCTAACGCACTCATCAAAAAATTAAAATAGTTTGTTTAGAATTATTAATGTATTTTGGAGGTATGTCTACGTTATTAATCCCCTAGCATAATGGTTATATATTTTGTATTTCTTTTTATTTCCGCAAAGCTCAGATCGAGAATAGAAAAAGTTGACTTAGGTTACCCTTAATACAAGACAAATGAGGGAAAACATAAAACTCAAATTGGTCTCTTAGTCTAAGGTTAAAACCTGCCATGTTGAAAGACTTAAAATAATGATCATGGTTTAAAAGTCCTTGTACGTTAAAGGAAGACTTTTGGAACCATACAATTAGATTTAACTGTTAGAGAACAAACAAAGCGTATCAATTTTGCTTTCTACGTGCCTCATTCTTTTTTTACGAAATTTTAAGAAATATCATATATAATGTTTTGAAGTATTTCCCTTTGGAACAGGTATTTAAGCTTTCTAAGAATATTCCTTTTTTTCTGACTGATTTATATATTTCTTTGCATTTGAATCAAATGTAACGCCTTATAGCATGTGGATATACGTTTTTTAAAGTTTACTATCAAAATATAATTAAAATCTGCTTCGATGTTTTTTGCTTTTGAAATAAAAAGAACATAAATTTTGTTCTGACTAAACTCGACGAACCATATTTTAG
>JAUMHH010161804.1:0-17491 GCA_032359455.1 Chlamys rubida | reverse complement strand
TCGGAGCGATCCGCTCCTTTATCAAGACACAGTGAAACAGAACAGTTACATATACATCATATTACAAGAAGATAGAATCAGTTCTATCTTCTTGTAATATGATGTATATGTAACTGTTCTTTAATTACAACTGTACATTCAAGGCATCCCAAGACAAAACAAACTGTGTTCATGATTCAAATAAAATTTAACATCATTATTCATGCTACAATGCCAAATAAAACAGACCACATGGGAATCGTGTGATTTGGAGTTTCAGAGTAAACCATTATCTTACCAAGTATTGATTATTTCGCAATCAAAGAAGACAGTATTGGCATCAATTACGGAATTATACTGATTTCTTACCAAAACAAGTTGGGCAATCTGGTCATCAAATACATTCTTAGCAAAGGAAAGCAACTCGTTATCAATATCTTACCAAAGGATTGCAACCTCCCGTTTTTATGCCATACCAAAGAAAGGCCATCCTGCCATTAATACATTACCGCTTGAGAGATACTTGGCCATCAATTACGTACCACAAGAGGGCCTTGCCAGAAAGGAACGTGACAAGCTATCAACACCTTACCATCGACAGCCCACGAGAGGAGTGGAAACGTACCATCAAAATTTTACAAGAGGATGATTCGGCCAAAATTGTTTATCAAAGGAAGTTCTATCAATATATTCGACTTGCCAGCATCAGCCAAATAACGGCTGGCTATATGCAATCGATACTTTTCAAGGTGAATGCGCTTTTCTGTCAACATCTTACCGAAGGATGGCGACTTGCCGATGAGAGCCTGACCAGGATTGGCACCGGACTGCCAGGCGGACTGGTTAGCTTTCTCGACTTCTACAAAATAGAGTAAAATCACTACGTCAAAGTTTTCGTATGTATCTTTTCTTTTGCTCTCGAAATTGCAAAATCAGAGACACCAATGACAATTGACCAGCCAAGATGTAAATAGTAAACAAACACCAACTGCTCGATTTCTGCTTCAATATTAGGTAAATTAAAAATTGTACATGTACCTGTTAACTTAAAGAGAATTTTCGTATGGAGGGGTGGCAACAAACTAGGGAACCTTATATTTTGAAATAAAATAATAAATTAAACGTATAGGACTTAGTGCTGAATGCGAAGAAAAAACTTATTAGAGTTACCTCCCATTTTTACGCTTTGTAAAATATCAAAATATGGTTAATAGGCTCAGTTTATTTCATTTTTCAGCTTTATAAATGCCAATTATTCACTGGATAAAATAAGTTTGATATAATACCAGTTGCATTCACAGATAAGGGAGATAATCGGTGTTTATGTTGGCTTATCCCTTACCATTAGGGTCGACCATTGTCTCTTGTTCCGGCTTCGTAACCACCATAGACGTCAGGGGAGTCACGAAATTGTACTAAAAATAAAACGAAATTAAGATTGTATGTTTACTTTTCAAACATTTCATAGATACAACTGTGACATTACAGGAGAGCATCTTCACTCGAATTACATGAGTTATATTTTGTATCATGTGTAAACAAAATTTCATTAAAATGACCCGACAAGTTGAGAACACTTTGTTAGTGGGAGGCAATCGAAAGTTAGATAAACATGATAATCAACAATCAAGAGTTTGGAGACCTTTTCTCCGACAACGTTCACATAATATATCTATTAAAAGCCATTTTTTCTCTTCGGCATACATTATTCCTGTTTCCGATCGGGGAAACAATTGCGATGAACTATGACGTCAAAATGGAAGATGACGACGTAAAGCATTGTTACTTGACTTCATATTTAGAAGATTGACCAATAAAATCACGTACTGGGTGTATATCCCAAGTGGGTAACCAAAATGTTTACTAACTCCTAGCCGGTTTATCCAATGAGTCGGAAGTGAGAAAAACTTTAAGTGCTTATGGAAGAGATATGCTGATGTGTAATGACGGTACATTATTACGTATACATGTATATCAGCTTATTTGATTGGTTACCTTCAGTGCTAGCTGTGTGGCCCTCTCCTTGATCTCGTCCCGTATGGTCTGATTGGTTTCCCTCAGTCGTTCGTCCAATAGTTGCTTAATGTTCACATACGCCCATATTTTTTCGGCGATGTCCGTGAAGTCCACGGTCGGCTGCGAGTCGTCATCAAATGACGTCATTTCCACGTCGTTGAGTATAGTGTTACCAGAGGAACGTAGTTCCAGCAGACCATTCGAACTTTCACCGAAAATAGAGACAGGTATATCGGTCATTGCTGTGTCCATCAGCTGACCGGTAACAACTAATTCGGACCCCGCGAAATAATTAGGAAATATCACATTTGAAACAGTATTTTTTATCACAGTATCATCTAAGTAACGGAATGTAACGTTAGATACGAGAACTGACGAGACTTCGTCGTAGAAACCAGTAAGTTGTATGTCTGCGTCAGAAGCCTCGTATATTTTGCGGGCGAACCCATTGTTTTGTAACGACAGCCGCTTGAGGAAGTCGAAGTCCGCTCCATCGCCGAAAGACAACGAGAACACAGGTACACCCTCTGTGTTACGTGTCTTGGTGTTGGCGAGGATCTTGTTGACGTTCGTTTCTCCCGCGGTTGGTTCTCCGTCCGTGAGAAAGATGACAATAGGGACACTTTCGTCCATACTGTCCGCTAGGATATCCTCGATACCCTGCATCACAGCTCCATCTATATTCGTCCCTGTATAAACATAACATTGTCATTGACATACGGTTACATTCACAATGAATTAAAACACTTCTCGTTTGCAATGTCTATTTATCTATTTATAATATATTTAAGATAATTTCAGAGATTTTTGTTTCAGTATCCCCCCATGTCACCGTATTTCAGTATTTTCAAGGGGGAGTTCTGACCATAACAGTTATAGTTAACCCGACAATTAACTTTTTCTTTTTTTTATACAAATTTTCAACATTGATCAACAAGAGTGCGTCCTTCAAGCTGACATACTTTGCCAAACTTTTGTAAACTTACAGCCATCAGCAACCAGACCCTTGACATACTGCTTGGCTGACGCTATGGATTCCTGGGTGACCGGAACAGCCGATATGCCATCCTGCCATTTTTGGATGTCCCCGTCAAACTCGATGATATTGAACTTGTCCCCTTCGTGCAGATCATCGAGGATTTCAGTCATGGCGGTCTGCATCTGTTTCATTTTCGTACCTACCATCGACCCACTGGTATCCAGGATAAATAGGATCCGTCTGCGCATGCGGTCTAGCCCATGGGGAGCAAAGAAGTGGACAAAATATCCGTTGACAACCTGTCGTTAAAAACAATACGTTAGCCTATCTAACATATATACCATTGACTCATATGTATGGTACTTGATTTACGAGAGAGTACGCATGTGTACATTTTCTAAATATAAACCAAGCACAGGATTTTCTTCCAAAGACTATCACCTCACGTGCATGTAATGGAGAATAAGGTCGCTTTCGCGTATCCTGGTTGGAAAGGTAAAATTGTTGCAAACATATTTCGCAATAAACGAAGGCATTTGGACCGGAACTGTGCCAATTAAAGATTTAGGCAGAGCTTAAACTGCACAGTTTCGAAGATTTGTGACAAATAAATAATAATATATCAAGAATAGCATGTTCTTCTTTCACGCGTGCTCTTAATTTCTAAAAATATGCACGTGAATCGACTTTATTTTATGCAGAAATAATGCAGACTAGCAATAGTTTTAGTTTAGTCAGAGGGGTCAGGCACGCACGTCTGAACCCCTTGATATGCACGTTCCGAATATTCCCGAGGGCAGTCTCGGTTCAGATATGAGCATGTCTTTCATGTTACGGTTGAACCGGATACGCAAAAGGGTTCTTAGTAACGTGAAACTGGAGTAAGATCTGAACACAGCATACGACATAGTTTTAAAAAGTTCCAATGTCACACTACATGTAAATGCATTTCTAGCTGATTTTTTTTTTTTATCTGAGACACTAATTTTTTCCAAGACAAAGATAACATCTAGTTTTACTGAACGTAATACAGAGATGACAAAATTCAAAAATTCAAACAAACAAACAAAAAACAAATTTACACGATGGTATACACTAAGAAAAGATATTCTCATAAATACAGAATATTATTTACATTTGCGCTGCATCCTTCCATTGCAATGGAGAGGGCAAATGATGTTGGAAGACTAAAACAACATTTTCTATTGTCACGTCATCAATCTCTTTTGTACCGGGCTTTATAAAGTTTGTCATCAATAGCAATGTGTGTTATAGGACCATAACAACATTTGCTAAAACAGTCGTTGTTAATGAGTTGAACGCATGTTAAAACAAACCAAGGGAGACGACATATTGTCACCATGTACCCACCAGGACGTCACCATATACCCACCAGGACGTCACCATGTACCCACCAGGACGTCACCTGCGTCCAACCGTCTGTCCACGTCATACTCCACCACGAACAGCCCGGAAAGTCCCTGCTGGGAAACGAGGCTCTGTTCCTCTGCGGACGGCTCATACAGGATATGGGCGGACGTGGAGGATGGACGGCTCACCTGCGCGAGCCGATTCTGCTCTGTCAAGATATATCAAACAATAAGAAAAACAATGCTTTGTTCTGTTTTCTTTCAGTTTCAACAACTACACTTTGTGTTTATGAATAGAGATACGGAAAAATATTAGCTTATCGATGTTGTTTTGATTGGGAAACTTGCAAATAGAGATTATTTGAAGTCAAAACGCCAACACATGATAAAACAGGCGTGTTCAAGTCAATAGATTTTCTTATCCACATTAAAGTGTGATTCAATCAAAGGACCAAAAACTCTGATAAAACATATCACCCCGTCTACATCTACCAGAACTTACAAATAACAAGTTATTTTTCATGTAATGCATAAGTTACAGTTAAATTAAGATGCTCTTCTATAGAGAATCTTTTACATTTTTATATTAAAATAACAGATTTAAATGCTGTTTCATATGCATTGCTTAAAAATCGGACGTATAGATATATGGAAGATTGATGCTTATAACGTGCTCGTTATTTTTGCCAATGCTTCAATTTGCCATTTCGGTATGAAAATATCGGTAATTCAAACATTCTGTATTCCCTATTAGGTGGTATAGAAGACAACAAACAAGTGTCGAAATCAAACAATACATACCAATACTATTATAGTTAATTAGAACATCATCTCGTAATGGCGGGACTCGCAGGTACGTGATTTGACGAGATTCCTGGATGTAAACCTCCACCCGGAAGTCGTTGACGATCTGCCTTGGCCGGATGTAGATGGTGTGATCGTAGCTGCCGCGCCGACGCTGGAGAAGTTCGTTGTAGGTCAAGGTGAACTTGATCTTGGTTTGCGCTGCTACATTTAGGGATACTTTGAATCTATTGGTATCTCTGGGTCTGTGGTAGATAATCGTTTGATGTAAAATAGAAACTACACTATAAACTGTTCATCACACTGTATGAATCATGCAAATAATGAACTTAAGTCGGGGTTGTTTTATATTTCTTCATGCTTTATCTTCTGTAAATTTATATAAATTATATGATACTACTTCATCGAGTGTCGTTGACTCAATCTTTTGATGAAGTATAAATGAGGACTGTCAATTATAAACAAAATGTATGAATACGGACAGACAATTTTTTCAAAAGGTTTAACTTACAAATGTAAGTTTACAACGTAAACGAATCTGGTATATCAGACTATAGCTACTTTGTATACACTGGCTTGTTAATCAAGATTAAACTGTTCAATATACATAAATGTACGTTTGATGACTACAGATACATGAGACAGGTACGACTAGAGGCTGTTTGACCGGAAGTCAGCCTCGTTATTGTGAGGTTCTCACTTGTTGGTGGCGATGTGACCGGCGGACTGTCCCTTTTTCTTGGCCTTGTCGTACTGGGACTTGGCAGCCTCTCGCTCTTTGATCACCCCCGGGTACACAACCCCGCCGATTTCCCTGTGGAAAGAGAGTTTTTAAAATAATGAATATATCTGTTAAATATACCTCCCTGTGGACAGGTATATAAAGCAATGTACATATTTGGGCAATGTGTCTCACTTTTAGGGTCAATGTGTTTTGCCCACGAATCTCCCCATGATCAGAGATATACAATTATGTATAAATGGGATTAATATAGTTTGCCTTAACAGTCATTCTGTGGACAGTGATATATTTATGGATCAATATATTTTGTTCACCAATCTCCCTCTGTAGAAAGATATAGAAATGTATATATAGTTTACAAAGGCTATCAGAATAAGAGTATATGTATTCTTTGACCTATGATGACATCAATAGACATTGATGTTATGGTGAAATTATCCATACTGAAACTAAGATTTGAAGAAAACTTGCATGCTACCATACACCAGTGATCTGCGTTAGAGTTATCGCCCTTACTTCAATGATTTGTAAATCATTTTTCGACGTTATGTCAATTTTTCGATATTGACGCGTTTTAAACACGTGAAAATGTTTTCAATAATAATATTTTTGTTACAATATTTGGTCTTGGTGGAAACTATCAAACAGTACTTAGGCATTGACCTTCTGTCGCATGGCTATCATGCTCAAAATTAGGGGTGCTGGACTGATGACTTATTATTATTTCCAATCAGGTACATATAATATGAAATGTTTTTACAATTTTACCAAATCTTGATCTAATATCGGAATTGAGTTTGACATTTAGGGTATTCCAAGCATTATAGAAAAAAACTGAAAAAATACAAATGTATAGGAAAACAAGCACATCAATCTGTATTTTAGTATTATTATTTGCAGTTGTGATTGTAATTTCTTGTATGCATAGCTCAAGACCAAATACAAACAATATGAATATGAAAATTATTAACCGTCTTTATCTAATATCGGAATTGAGCTAGCCATTTAGGGCATTCCAAGCATTATAGAAAAAAATACCTTATCTAGGAAAACAAGCACGCCAATCTCTAGTTATTGAATTTTGATTGTATTTTTTTTTGCATGCACAGCTCAAGGCCAAATATAGAGATGAAACTGATTAGCCATCTGACTTTTTGTCTAGTTTACGAGGTACTGGTAAGGGCTTATAAGATGATAACATACAAATTCGGTTAACTTCTAAGGAGTCTATTTAATCAGTCCTTCAGCTACACAAAGGAGAAATTCAGTCCTTATATTAACAATAGTCTCTTATTTCATGCATAATTACTGATATACAGATAATCAATGTGTATTTTTATTTATGAAAAGGATGATGTGAAGCTGATTCGACAAATTAATATGAACAATATTTTGAAGAGGTAAAAATAACCCATCGTGAATGACTAGAAATAAACCTGTACAATATTACGAAGAAGTTTAAATAATACATTAGCTAAGATTTTACAAAACCAACCCATCAGGAAAGATGAATACAATTGACCTATCAGTAAAGCTTTTAACAAATTTGACCTAGCTACCTGGTGTCAGTAAAGATTTAGAAAATTCAAGGGGCGGAGATTTTTTTAATTCTTTTTTTCATGAAGTATTGATTCCTATTGTGTGTGGTCCAAATCTTCACAATTCGAAAACGTCCTATGTTGTCAGAGACCATTACGGTCATTGTAAATTTAGAAAAAACAAGGTAGTATAATGGAAAATTCACATTTGGTCATTTGGGAGAGGTTCTCTTGAACAAGAGTATGAAACTGTGTATTTTATAGAAAATGGAACGTACAATGTAAAGTTCGTGATGTATGCAGCGTCCGGAAGCGTGACATCAAACGTGGTCTCATGGTCGGCAATGTCGGCGTTGGCTATGGAGCTGTAGACGGTCGTGGTGGCGAAGCGGAACCGGATGTCAGACCGGATGTGGAGGGAGGTGATGGACGGACCCTGCAAAGGAAACGAAATAGTATTCAACACTTAAAATAATATTTGACATATTTGGGTAGATATATCCCACATTAAGACCCCTCGGGCGGTAACATCCGGGCCGACAAGAGTGATTAATATAAGTTGAAATAACTCGTTTCATAATTTTTGTAAAATAAATTTTATATATACCTTTGCCTCTGTAGTTCTTTCGGACAATGGTAGAAGGTTTATAGTTTAACTGTTTGTAATTGATTCATGGAAGGATGTTACATGGTATCAATGAGACATTACGAAATGTTTCCGACAATGGTACACACGGTGCACCTGATATATCAGCAAAACGCTCCATTAATTCAGGTATCAAAGACAAACGCCATCCTGACACGGGTCACTTAGCATTATATCGTCCTCATCCATCACCCGAGATAGGGGGGGAGTAGACGAGGCGCGCAATAACCGACTGATAACCGCCACGGCTTGTAGAATAGCAACTGGGTCACAACTAGATTCTGTAGAGAAATGTTACATGCAGTGTAAAACATTATGTCTGCAGCTTCGTCTATAAAGTGGATCTTCACGAATCACATTCTTTCTTTCATCTTTTCTCGATAATTGGCAGCAAAACACGAGGTAACCATCCAGACCTGTTGTTGTCTTTAGTGATTTGCCTTGATTTAATCAATTACACTGTCGACTTGCCAAACACTAAACAATCCGGTAGTGACCCTGACCAGACTCAACATGCTGACCTGTATACGGATCAGAGGAGCTTTTTGCTACTTTTACACAGCGAGATCATCTATAGAATATATACACACTTCCAAATTGGAGGGAATGTTACAAGTCTACAGTATATCACATACACTTTTGCAAAATATTTCGTCGGCTTAGATGCGAACGGAATGAAATTTTTCGTCTAGAGGTAGCGTAGCATCAGAGTTATTCATAACCATGTGAATCAATCAAAAGTTGTATTCTCAAAAAACAAACAATTTGGCGATTACTGTAAAAAGGGTATTTTTCGCGGTCTGTCATTTTTCTATATCATATACATGTATCTTTTTAAGCGTAAAGTGCGCATGGAGAAGCCAATGACAAGACTATTGTTTTGAAATATCTCTTTCTACACAATTTTAAGGTGCATGGCATTCCCCACGTGAAACTTGTATTTGTTTAAGTTTGTCACCGACCGTGAATCTCAATGACCATAAGACCTAGAAGTCGGTAATATATATGGATTTTTTTTTGATTTTTTGAACGGAAAAATATATAAGGTAGTGGTACATAGATGATAAACAGTTTACCACACAGTATTTTCAGTTTGTCGTTCGAGCATTTTTTCGCTTCGCTCGCACGTGGATAAAATCTCGAGTCCACTTGAGATGACCTGTCAATTCTATCCATGTGCTCGCGATGAGAAAAATGTTCTAACGACAACCCCTGAAAACACAGTGTGATAATTTGCTCGCGGTGAGAAAATTGTTCTGACGACAAACCCTGAAAACATTGAGTGATAAACTGTTTATCATCTATATACATACTTCTTTATATATTTCTCCATCCATAAAAATGAACTAAATAACACATCTTCCGACTGATCATCCAGATCCTCTGTCTGTGACAAACGTAAACAAACGTAAGATTTACGCGGGGAATATCATGCACCTTTAAATTACGTAGAACGATTTTTAACACAATAGTATCGTCACAGGCTTCTCCATAGGAACATATACACTGAAAGTGGTGTAGTAATCTTCATAACATTTTATTAAAACTTCATAATGATGTGATTATGACGGACTATTTTCTTACACAGAACACCTTTGGGTGGATGATATTTCCGGATCTTTTTTAAATACATTCCAAAATGGGAAAATCCCTTCTCAAGTCGTTCTCAGCTTCTTCTTGAGTATTCTCATGCTGACAACCCATGATATTGAATTTATCATGCTACCGGTAGCTGGTATAAAGTACAGTAGTATGTAGATGATAATAATTGATAACGTTCGGAATAAGTTTCATTGTATATAAATATTTTACTTATCAATACGCTGCATCAATGTATTTGTTGTTATCAATAACAGTTGTTCAACTCAATGCACAACGTAATACTGTTATCAGACGCTACATAAACAAAATCTACAACAGTACATCCTTATATTACGTTTTTGCTGTGGAGAATGGTTAAAACCAGTTCGGTGGAACAACTGTTCCAAAATGTTTTGTTTTATATTTCGTCCACTGTTTGGTATGTGTGTTTTGACGTTTTGTAAATGTTGTTTTTTGTTCTGTATGTGGTGTTTCATTCTTTGTCCCTTGTTTGATACAAGTTTTTGTGTTTTGTATACATTTTGATGCTAGAATGTGTTGTCTCATGTTTGGTATGTGTTTTTTTTTTTTTGTTATGCGTTGTTTATCTTTTGGAACATTCTGTGTTTTGTGTCAGTCGGATTGCTATTTATACCGCTATTTCAGTTTGTTATGTGTTTGGTATTTTGTTGTTTTCTATTTGAAACCATTTGCGCCCGCCCGCCGCCCGGTTCTCGCGGGGGAAGGCTTAGACATACGGCGATCTATTTTCATAGAAATAGCAAGAGGACAAATTCGCCCAATAAAATTATACAAGAGAGCTTACTGTAATTATCACAGGAACGAACTCGTCCCATACAAGAGAGCTTACAATAATTATCACAGCAACGAACTCGTCCCATACAAGAGAGCTTACAATAATTATCACAGCAACGAACCCGTCCCATACAAGTGAGCTGATAGAAATACGATAAGGACAAATTCGTGCCCAAAAAGTATAAAAGATAACTTTTATTAGTTATCACAGAGACGAACTCGTCCCATAAAAGTGAGCTTAAACATGTAAAAATTAGCACAGGGACGAACTCGTCCCATATAAGTGAGCTGATAGATAAATAAAGAAATAACATGATATTTAAAATGTCCCATACAGGACAAATTCGTCCCATAAAAGTATTGAAGAGAGTTTATTATAATTATCACAGGAACGAACTCGTCCAATAAAAGTGAGCTTTTAATCTTTTTCACATGAACGAACTCGTCCCATAAAATTGAGCCGATAGAAATACGATGGGGACAAATTCGTCCCATACAAGTATTGAAGGGATCTTATTATAATTATCACAGAGACGAACTCGTTCCATAAAATTGAGCTGATCGAAATAGCATGATATCTAATTCGTCCCATACAGGACAAATCCGTCCCGTACAAGCATTGAAGAGAGTTTATAATAAAAACCTCAGGAACTATCCATGTAATACAGTGTAATTATCATAGAGACGAACTCGTCCCATACAAGTGAGCTGATAAGGACTAATTCGTCCCATACAGGATAAGTTCTTCCCGTACGCCTGAACTTACCATATAAATCATAGGAAAACACTTGTCTCCACCAGAATAGTGAGCTTGTAATGATCATGTATATCAATGAGATTCGTGAGATTCATGGCCAAATGTTTTATTTTAAAAATCCATTTCTTGCCGTCTGGGAATTTATAATTCATATCCTCGTCCTGCGTCTATTTTCCCTGGAATGCCAAATATGTAATTTGTATGTGTTCTTTGCGGATGTTTATTGTAATGTGAGAACCTATTATTGTTACGGATTGTATTTCAACAGAACCGTGATCGTACTTAGATGATGTAAAAAATGGAAATGACATCTGTTAGTTCATAAAAACATTGCTTCCGTTTCGCTGCCTAGCGGTCTTTGTTTCACATCGGCGATGTGTTTACAATCTGAGACGCAGATGGCGAATCTCACGCATTCGGAACACCTCTCGCTACTTTACGCGCCATTAAGTCATTGTTGTTTATGATAATACGAGGGCAGGATAGCAAAAGTCTCATTCAACCTGCCTCGTTTACACAATTACAGCATTAACAGCCCCTCACGTGTATACTTTGGCAGAAATTCTCAGGGGTCCGAGCTGTCCAAAGCCAAAGACGTTTTTGGTACATATAATATATACGTTTAATCTGTTCAATTAATAAGGAATACACACAAATACCATTCTACCAATTAACCTACCTTACTATATGTACCTGACTGTGTTCTTACCCGAACAAGCACACATAGCGTATTCCGGTCACATACCGAACATAACGTACTAGCTGGGACTGTGCATTCTGAACATATCGTACTTTTACCACATAATGCATTTGTGCGATGCAATCAAGTGAAAATTCGCGTTTGAACTCCTGAAACTACTCTTTGAGTATTTTTTTAAGTATTGGCACAGCAATTCCCCAGAGCGTGTAAATATATTCGCAAGTGCCTTTATTTATTTAACTACTTTTAATTTTTTGTTTTGCGATGACTTGGTAAACGCGAAATCAGAGGATATTTCAAATATTTATGGCCTCGATAATCTTCGTACTACATATTAAATACACTTAGAATTATATTAATTGAATTAAATGTCAGCCATGTACAAGGAACCCTGGTTATAGTAAGGATGATAACCTATCCTGTCGCGACACATTCTGTTATTTCTTGGTACAACTTAATTACGTTTATCTCGTACTTTTGTCTTACATAATGTAATATGAAGTTTGCAGGATTGTCAGTATGCCAAGGCTCCGTAGCATATTAACGAAGATCCTTCAGAACTACAGGGTAACGACACAGCGTTTTACTCTTGTTGGACACATCTTACCCTGCAGGTTAAACGCAGTATCTTTTGATTGGATTTTTTTGCATCATGCCAAAGAGCCGAAATCGTACATGACCTTCATTCCATGTAAATCTGCACCAATTAATGACGTGAAAGACCTACTAACTACACGTAGCAAAGTCCCAGCATCAATCCTAATGCTTCGTACACGACCATTAAAACTGTATGTTGACGGACTCATACGAAGCTATTATATATGTACACGTCCAGTATCATTAAAACTGTATGTACACGGAGATATACGAAGCTCATTAAAACCGTATGTTGGAGGCCTCATACAAAGCTACAAGTACACGCACAGAGTCATTGAACTGTATGCTACATGTACACGTCCAGAGTCATGAAAACTGTACGTACACGGAGATATACGAAGCTCATTAAAACCGTATGTTGTAGGCCTCATACAAAGCTACATATACACGCACAGTCATTGAACTGTATGTACACGGAGTCATGCATACGAAGCTACATGTACATGCACGGAGTCATACGAAGCTACAAACAACTCTGTATGCGTCCAAAGTTTGTAATGGTAGTGTTTATTAACTAGTTGTACAGGTCCTCAGTCATACACACCATTATTTACCAGTTCAGAGTCATACAAATCTGTGTGAACACGTCCTGGGTCATACCTCACTGTGAATACACGTTAAACGTCATACAAAACCTATGTTCACGGTAATATAAAACTGTATGTGTTAAATCGATATAAGATGTTTGGGATATTTTGGTAAATGTGTGTATTGTTCCCTAAATGTTCGCTGTGATTACGTTTACGGAACCAACGTCCGTATCCAGTAGTACAAGTCGTACCGCGCCTCATTCTTCGCGATAACCATCTCATTATCGCTGTTACCATAGCGGAACAGACATCGGCCGCACTCCCACGTGTGGAGTGACATGTAAGTCTTGTACGAACACGTTCTGTGGAGGGCAATCTAATTAAAATACTGTTATAATCTCTTTGTTTTCTCTCTGATATTCCAACGTGAGGATCTGAGGTAGCCCAATAGCTATTCCTGTCCTGGTGAACTTCTTGTCAACCAATGAAATAATCGCAAGGAAAATTTGGCGAAAATGGCGTTCGACGACATATTTCTGAATTATTTGGAGCATCTCGCGCACTACAGAATATGTTCGTTGCCAACTGCGTTCGTACTGCCGTATACGCCTTCAAAATGAAGGTCAATCTACATGGAGAGAGTCAGGGTACGATTGCTAAAAATGACTTAATCTTAAAAAACAGGTATTTGAAGAGGAAATCGTTGCTATCACGAAAGCAAAGCATTTCTGAGCTGAGGGGGTATTAAATTTTATTTTTTGAAGAATTACTTCTCATTTGTTCATGTCTATCTACAAACATACAAGTAGCTTCTCATTGGATACACATTATCCTAATTAACAAATGTTTAAACTAAATTACGAATAATGAATACAAGGTACTTTGAAAATAAACACTTTAACTAGGATAGGTACATGCAACTCGTAATAACGGAAGGCTCTGCCGACATAAAGATAACATTTCAAGTGACACTAACCGGCTTCCGTACTTTTGTCTTTCCATTACATTACATTAGCATCATTATGTTCCGTGTATACGTGTTATTGCTTTCATCAACTCTTAAGTGTGACGCCTTCTCTGTTAACTCAGTAAAACGCGCTATTGTTGTATGCACGGCTTTACAGAATCTGCAATGTGTAAAAGTACAAGGATGAAACAACAGTAGATATCTTGTTCCTAACGCCATAGTCATTAAAACAGCATTTTAGCATTGCCACCATTGTGTTAACAAAATTCACGGGTTTTTTTTGTTTGTTTTTAACGTCTTATAAACAGCTATGGTCATTTACGAACGTGCTAGGTTTTTGTGGTGGAGGAAAGCCAGAGTACCCGAAGGAAAACCATCGACCTGCGTAAAGGACCTGCGGAAAGTACATGGCGACTGCCCCACGTAGGCCTCGAATCCGCAACCCAGTGGTGGAGGGCTAGTGATAACTTTGACAAATATCACCCATCCAGCTACTGACCACGATCGACGTTGCGGAACCAGCGAGTGGGTCACTGGGTTATACCGAGGCAGTATTTCCCCCTCAACTTCCTTAGCTGTTACACTGGTACTGCAAAAAGCATGCTTTTCTATAACATTTTCAAATCCGCCATATTGGCTCTATGTTAAATTTTCTTCCACACTTCACATGTGCATGCCCGTTTTGAAAGACAGATCACAGGCTTATTTTTTTTACTGAAAACGTCATCAGCACATCATCATCATTTCATGCACCATAAACAGGCTGCGTCATTAATTTTGTTGCGCATTAAATGCGCGTTTGACGATGGGGCTATTTTTTTATTTTAGAAAACAGGCGCTTTTCAATGGGTGGACTTATAGGAAAATGTGAGAGAAACAATAATTTACACTGGAAAAATCTCAATCCTCCGGATATGAATTTTGAAGTTTTGCATTCGGTGAAGTCTCGTACTTAACTAAAAAATTACACTCGGGTTGAGATTTCTGTGTTTTTATCAAAATAGAGTAATGGATTCTACTAGTCTCCATTTTGACGTCATAATATAATCTTGAAATCATGTGATGTTATTTCATTTATCTTTTGATGACGTCACAATAGGATGTGAGGTTATTTGATCATTTAACTGCCTATGAATGCCAACTGAAAGAAGTTCAACACTTATATGTACTAACTATATTGTTTTCAACTACCTCTGCGTATGAAATATACTCGTGTACCCTACAACATCTGAATGTGGTAGGTATAGTGACGTCATGCGATGGTAAATATATTGCAAGTTCATAAGCAAAAATACAACAAGGCTGTATTCTCTAAATAACACCGGAATTATGTGATAAAATCACACACTTCGTTCTTTGTTCTACAGCCTTCAATCTTATATGACATGTGTGGAGATAAATCGCATCTTCCTGTCAACTCACAAGTCGAACCGGTGCATTTTTGACACCGATAGATAAACGAAAAGTTACTTTGAGGTTTATCTTTAAATCAAGGAAACGGAGGAAAATAGAAACAATGTTGTATAGGAAGGTAGTTTATCTAAATATAACAAGATTTATGACAAAACGCTTTGAATTCTACTGCGTCTAAACCATATATTCTTTAAAACTGTTATCATATATGTTGCATTGTGTGCCCAGCGGTCTATCGCATGCTTGGCAGCAGATTCACGTGTCTGTTGGTGCGGGGAGAGGCGTGGGATACAAGTGGGCAGTTAAACTGTCAGCAATCGCTATTACTGGTTTCCAATGCCAGGATGCAGTTGGCGAAAGGATATATCTCTTTTTGACCCATAAATCGTATCACTGTTGAATGGAACATTCGGTTTTTCAGTAGCAGATAAATAGATGTTCAAAGCGCTGTAAGTCGTCTGTACCCCTACTGAGCTATATCAGGCGAGATAAGGAAGTTGGGTGCGAGAGAGTGGAGAGCGTAGTGTTGTTAGGTTCGTCGGATACGTAATCCGCCGGAAGTGATAACGCCGCTCCACTAAACATAAACCCTTCCTTAGATTATACACATGGTTTTCACCAGACATGATACCTATCACATAAAGCATGTGTGCTGCTGAAGATTACTTTACCGGATAATTTACTATGTTCAGTTGAGAGATAATTCTATCTTTTACTAAATCATCGATGTAAGATTTGATGTAGGGTGACAATAAAATTGGCTTAACAACTTGGTACATGCTTTTGTAAGCACGTGGAATTAAGCATTTTCTTCTAGTCACTTTCAAGGCGCTTGCTGATGACAACATCAAAGAAAAAATACTTCAAGATGTATGTATTTTTTATTAAAGAAACTATTCACGACACGGGATTTGTAATATGGGCTATGCTTTCTAAACAAAGGTCAATGTGAACAGTCAATAGTATATATTATAAGTGTGTCCATCTCAATAAAAAAGGAAATTGGTCCCTAACTCTCTAAAATTTCAATGCTGGGAAATTTACTGTACAAGATACGAGAATTCCCTATCCGAGATACGAGATTTCCCTGTCTGAGAACGAGATTTCTTTGTCCAAAAAATAAGATTTCCTTGTTCGAGATATTTCTCTGTCCTAGTTACATGTATGAGATTTCCCTGTCCTTGATACGAGACTTCCCTGTTCGAGAACGAGATTTCCCTTCTGAGATCGATATTCCCCTGCCCAATATACTTATTTGTCCTTGGTACGAGATATTTCCTGACAGAGATACGAAATTACCTTATCTAAGAACGAGAATTTCGTTCCGAGATGCGATATTTCCCAGTCGGAGATGGATATTTGCCTGTCCGAGATACGAGATTTATCTACCAGAGAATGAGATTTCCCTGTCGTAGGCATAGACACTTTTTTTCTCTCCGTTGACACTAGACCCTTATACATGTAAGCCCAGCATCACCATCATATCGACGTCAAGAGCAAGAGGATGTGGAGATAGTATGTTATCATAAATTCCTTCGTGCATCTACTTGATAATGCACGTGAACATTTACAATGCAAACTCTGCCGGGACTTAAGTGCGCAACACAATCGGTCCTCTGTATCATGTGTATTCCCAGGTTTACGTTTCATGCTTGTGGACGGAACCTACTTTAACGAGATATAGAAAATACAGACATTCATTATGGCGTGGGTACACAGGACAGACATTGATTGTAATCAAGACTTGCAGTGATGATAAACAGGACGGATAAGGATAGCACAGATATAACTGACAATTAAATAAAACAGGACGATTATGGATGGTAGATAGGACGGACACTGATCCAGACAGGACGAGTAGTGATGGTAGATAGGACGGACACTGATCCAGACAGGACGAGTAGTGATGGTAGATAGGGCGGACACTGATCCAGACAGGACGAGTAGTGATGGTAGATAGGACGGACACTGATCCAGACAGGACGAGTAGTGATGG
>JAUMHH010161793.1:0-17491 GCA_032359455.1 Chlamys rubida | reverse complement strand
GCCCAACCACGTACTCATTTACAGCTGAGTGGACTGGAACAAGCGGAGTAAAGTATCTTGCTCAAAGATACAACACAGTGCCGTGCCGTGACTCGAACACGCAACTCTTCGGTCACGAGCCCGGCGTCATACCACTAGACTACCGTGCCTCCATATTTTAACAAACTTATAAAATTATTTCTTTTCCAAAACACCAAGATTTAATTAAATGTCAATGAGTAAATAATTACATGTTATTAATTTATTGATACGTACTGTATAGCCTCAATTTGTTGAAAAGATAAAAACTATCAACGTGGCTCCATCATTACGGCCTTGTGAATTTACTGCTAAGTCAATGTTATTTAAAATAAAACTGTATATGTACCTGAATAGATACATGTTATTGGATTATCAGGGATAAGAACAAAACAACGAAACAAATTCTTCAGATAAATAAACGTCGTTTATTGAACATACAAATAAAATATTATATAATTTATGGCATGGAGTGTTACATATCTGTAATATTACGATTATTATTTAAGTAATGGCATACAAATTTACTACTACAGCACTTACTTCAACAGATACACAGATCTTAAATGTTTTGTGTTTCCTTGGGATTCAAAAGCATAAACTTGCACATATATGCATCTATTAGTGATTCACGAAATAGGAATGTGTATCATTTAACGATCGTCGTTTCGTCTGGAATTCTACTAGAATAAATTTGCATTATTAAATATTTTGGAATATGAGCATGACAAAGTAATGGGTTGAAACTAAAATGGTGTTTACATCATGATCGTGGCGTTAAGTTATTTTCTGTATAAAACAATTATACAGAAATAAAGGACAATTTACCAAAGAATCAGTTAATGTGTCTAGACATCGAACTTTAGTAGTTCTCTAGATTTTAGCAGTGAAACACATTTAATATATCATAACAATTGTGCTTTATTGTTACCAACGAATCTTATTGAGCCATCACTGACAGTGGGGTGAGATTCACACCATATGCTAATGACACAAAATCATTCAACCGGGACAACGCATTCATTCATGCATCACAGAAACAAAATCAATCACGTGCGCTCACGAAAGGGGGATAAAATAGTGGGGGAATGGTGAAAAAAGATAAATGAAAGGGGAAAAGTATGATGTGGATAAAATAGAATATTAGTAGTAAGGGAAAAGATTGCGAAATCCATCCATTATCAACAAATGTATGTAACAAAAATATACATACTAAGAATACTAAGTACTAAGTAATTTCTTTAGTCATTCGCAGTATTGTATCGCACTATATTGGTACTCAAATCCCCGTATTGTATTTTTTTCAAATAAGAACAAATGGGTTTTTTTCAATTTCATTATACACTAAAACAATGTTTGTACAGCAATAGCATTGTACTGGTGTGAAATAATCAAGGATTTGTTGTGGATTATTTAAGACGCACATTACCGATGTGATAACAAGGTGAGTACGGAGTAAAGCACAGAGGCCACACAATCCAGTTGTATGTAGCTTCATATGGTGAGAAATACAAAAAGAAACATATTCATTTTCTTTAAATATGACCAGAAACAAGGGTATTTATGAGTATTATCTTTCTATTCAACTTTTTCATGCAGTTAAAATATCAACGATTCAATGTTACATTAATTTGTCATTCAGTCATTGAAACTTACACAATAAAACCTTCATATTGAACGATCAGCCAGCTTAACGACGCCAAAACATAAATATGGTGCTATATTCAGAAATCAATTCTTACTTAGACTCCTAGATAAACAGCAAACATTACCAATAGTTTCTATGATTTGATAATAAGAACAGATTTCTTTTTGCATATTTGACATTTTGAATCGATTAATGGAATTAATTTCGCTAATTTGTGGTTAACTAAGCTTTCAGCAACTGCCCCTTGAATTAATATCAACTGGTACGGAATACCAAAGGTTATGGTAGCTGATCCATGCTGTAATATCAATAGGTAAGGTGGAGAAGTTTATAAAACCATACAATAATAGCATAGCAAGTGCAGGACATGACCAAGAAAATGCGAAATTATACACGACCGTCTGTAAGTCATAAATACGACTGACATGTTGTCGTCGGTTTCACAGTAATAAAACTATCAGATTAGACAAAAATACATGTAATAAAATATCATATCGTCTTTATGTGTGTAACTTTATATCTCTCTTTTCTATTGCAGAATACAATTATTATACATTTTATAAAAATTCGATGATATTGCAAATAGACCGTACAACACATAAGACATAAATAATGAGCACAATACATACGTCATCAGATATTATACATACCCACCAGGGTCTGTATTCATGAAACTGTATTCATACTCGAGCATGGAATGTGTGCTCAAACCAACCTTCTTATAACTTCATTAGATCATGTTTCAAGGTAAAAAAAAGTCAAGCCTAAACGTGAAGCCTAAACGTGAAGCCTAAACGTAACGTGAAGCCTAAACGTGAAGCCTAAACGTGAAGCGGCTTTAAGTCTCTCCAGAAGTCTTCTAAATTGTGGACAAAATGTGAAAATAATTGTACAAAGAAAAAGAAATGGGTATTAAACACAGTATCCTAGTTTGAGCATGAAAACGGTTTGCAGGTCCTGTTTTCAGGAAACTATGCTCGTGCTCAAAGAAGGATTCTGTGCTCAAGGCATTTACTTATAACGCACTTAAATAATGTGATAAGGTCAAAAAGTCCTGTTTAACTATTTAAAACAATACTCTTTTTAATTTTTTCCCCCCAAAGTTTTAATAAAAGATTTGTTTATCTTAATTTATCACCGGAAAAAGAAAAAAGGACAGGAGAGCAGAATTCGAGTTTCAGCATGAGAACGATTTCATGAATACGGGTGTCCTGGTACAGGCCCTGGACCCAGTTGTTAAAAGTGTTGTTAGTTTAACGACACTTACAAAGACATTTTTATGTAGTTTGCTAGCATTTAAAAAATACAAGAACTAAAATATAAAGCTTCGAATTAAAGAATGGCATGAAAAAAACTATCTGAAGCAAAAAAAGCAAAAAAACATAACAATGTTTATATGTTCATGAATAATGCTTAAAAATAGCATTTGGACAAAAATGTGTCAATGATTGGTTAAACTTATCAGACTTTTAAAAGCCGGGTCCTTGACAGGCACAGTATATATGTACATTGGTCCACAAGTCCCACACACATCTCTTAATTAGCATGTATCCAACAGCTGTTCTCTGTCCAATAGTTGGAACAAGAACAGCTAAATAAATCAGCCGCGGATATCCGGATATGCCATGTACATCAGGTTATAGGGAACTAACGCACGCTAAAGTAAAATCTGAAGCCGAGAAAAAGCACCTTTGTTGCCTTATATTTTCCTTTTTTACTAAAAAAAAGACCATTTATAGATTACTGCTACATCACTGATATATTGAAAGTTGTCATGCAAAAAAGCTCTGAATAACTTGCATAGCGTTCATGACAATTTATATGGTGTTACATATATAGGCGTATTTACATGTAGAGGTGACGTCATTATTATATTAACATCTTAAAGATATCATGTGACCAAGATTAATTGCATTGATTATATATCAGTCGCATTTATGTAACATTTTGAATTATACTTTAGCTACATATTGTTAGTTAATAGGTAGTCATATAAGTATACAAGAATATCTAGACTGCGGGTAACATTTCTCATTGGATAGCTGAAATTCATATTAACCACAAAGCTTTAGTTTCAATAAAGAGTAAACCAATCAGTGTCAAGAAAAATATTGATTACTGTACTTCGCTATTTGGATTCTTGTATTGTTCCCATTTTACTTATTAATAAATTTACCGTCATAACATCATTCCAATTAAACGATGATTATTATATTGATTTACTCAGTTATAATAGCCGTAGACTTATAGATGTATATACTCTGTGTGTAGTGATCAGCGACGTACAGTCCACAATGTGTACAGAAAGCTGTAGTATTTAAACCATTGCGTCTAATACCTTGACAAGTATAACAAATTATCGATTATCTACAGATATAACATCACTATTTTCTTTCTCTTACTAAAATTTAAAGAAAATCAACCTAGTTTCATTACTGCGCTCTAATTATACAGAGGAATATTTTGATGGACAAAAACACAGGTATGTTATTATCTTATCTTGACTGGAGCCAAGTTTGTATGTTTCAATAAGATTCGTTGGTAATATATAATTGTAAGATTCGTTTTGTATATTTAATGTGGACCTGTCTAAACGATGCACACTGATAATCACAGTTTACCTGTGTTTAAAATTGATTTCATATACAGTATGCATGACATTAATGAGACGGTAGATCAGCATTTATACATATGTAATTTTAATTACTTGACAATTAGATTATACTACTATATGCGTGCATATTACCGTCTTCTCGAGGTTATATTCACACCATGTCATTGCTTAAGTTGTGTGTAAACGAGATTGCAAATTACCTAGCTTAACAGACTCTATCTTATTAGCGTACAGACAGAGTGTTCTTAGATCTGAATTCACCCTAGTATCCCTCAGTCAGATAACAATAATAGCTATTATGTTTTTCTTTTACGAAAACGTTAAGTAACATTTTAATTCTTGTACATGAAGTACGCGATACTCACAGACACCGCCTGCATTTTCCTATGGACAGAATGGAACATTAACATCAGTATAAACACTGGTGTCCTGTCATTATTGATGCAATATTTCATTTGATAATCGATGGGTGAATCTTTCCCTATGGTACAAAATTCAATTTTAAAAATAGATGCTGCTTGAATAAACAGCACATACCTTTGCACAGTGGCCATTGAAACGAATCACATACGGATAGTGGTATTGTTCCGCAAGCACTTATTTATAATACATATATCGATAAACACATGGACAGAATCTAGATAAATATCTGCACAGAAATATTGTCTCAAACTTTACAACATGCAATAGATGGTTGTGGTAGTATGGACTGTAAATACTGTTAACTCATTCACCCCTGAAGACACATTTGAACCCTTCCAATTCAAAGGTTGGAATAGTTCATTATGAAACTTCAGGGGTCAATGAGTTAAGGTGGGTCTTTGCAGATCTTCAGTGACATTTTCATTGAAGCTTTAAGTCCAATGTATACTGAGATGATTTAGTTTGCTGTCAATTATAATTAATAACAGTTGAGAATTTAAATTAATTTGATTTCGGACGTTAAATAAAAGTGGCAGGTGCGCTTTATCATATTACTGTTTGTTGTACGTCTAGTGACGGACTAGATTTTAGATATATCAAAAAGTCTGATAGACGTTTACAAGAGAGTACATCATCCTTGTAATTAAATGTCATACATCTTAACAATATAATTACCTGTACATCCTTAACACTTTATAATATTAATGAAAACATTTATAGCATAACAATAGTATGACTTATCTGTATACCTCAACAATATAATGACATATACATTTATTTACCCTTTACAAGTGACGGTATACTTAGGTCATAAAAATACCTTGACCTACATCTTACCATGACAACATCTTAACAATGTAAAAACCTGCTAATCTACTTTCTACAAATAAAATGGTCAATCAAGAAAAAGATATTTACAATGTTATGACTTGCATATATATAAACATATGTACATATTTACAGTGTAGTAAGATATATGTACATTTAAAAGCACCTTATATGCATATATATTATATAGTTAATACATATAATTTGGCATTGCGAATCACTGTTTACTTTAAATAAGGGTTTTTAATGAAATCTGATAATGATATAACAATGATAATCAACGTTATATATATTTTCCTGTTTACTAGTGAATGATTTTACCAGTGAACTATATGGGTTTATAGGGACAAATCAGAGAGCAGCATATACAGTGAAATCAGCAAAAATAAAAAAAGAAGTTTTATTCGTGACATCATAATCAAATCGACTTAATCGGTTAACGACCTTTGACCTGCCTTGATAATGCGTTCTCTAAATCCAGTTACGCGTTGTTTTGGCATTTGAACAAAACAATCATTTGCAGAGATTATTTTCGTGTCTAGGTGAATGCCAGCTATAGTTTCACTCGGTAGAGGATTGTTTTACAGTTTTCATTCTTCCTGATAAACATATCAAGTATTTTAACCACTCGATATCATATAACCGGTTTTCGTCAAGAAACATTTTATTCTCTCTATAGAGGTAAATGATGACGATAGGATATGTAACTCTTGTACTTTATTACCTGCACGGGTAAATGAACAACGATGTGAATCTTTTAAAAGTCAGCAATAATTATTCTTATTGAATAAGGGCAATTTTTTCATATAGTTTTCACGTATGGAAATGAGTTTACACAAGTCTGTTCCCGTCGATGAACAGGTGTGATAAGAGTCATTTTATACTTATCGAAATCGAGATCTAGTACACAGAAATAATCGAACAAGGCCCCACTTATGTTAGCTAAACACACCAACAGCAGCTTCAAATTGTACATAATTTTCGCACATAAATAGAAGTTTGCTTAATTTGGCTGGGTTTATTTTCAAACAGGTAAACATTTCTCCCGTGACTGGAGCTTTGCAATACTAAAATACCTCAGTATTATTTGGTAAGAATGTCATTGACTAAAAATAAATAATATATTCTGAACAAAATAAAGCCTTTTAGGCGTTGCATATATTTTGCCTCTGTCTATACATTAGATATGTCTTACTTATTTGTGCCAGTACAGTATTGTTAGCTTTCCCCGTCTGAGCATTAGTAGATCAAATCTCTTTGATCACTGCAATAATTAGGTTCTGCCTGGATTTAGTTTATTACATTGGTAAATGTGTAACAATAGAATACCTTGAGATATATTCGTCAACCCGATACATTTCAAACCTCTTAACACGTTTATCATCTTTAAACCCTTGTTAAGCTGTTCGAACCAGTAAACGTTCATAAAGGAAAACCCGAGGATTTTTTAATTGTGTTGTCTCCCTCACAGGTAAAGCTGGATACCCACCTGCTTCCATTATCACACACAATAAACATTCCGAGATTCACCGATCGATAGAGCATGTCGGCCTTTCTAATATAACAAACACCGAGTTTTGTGAACTTTCTCAGGTCATGTAAACATCCTGTTTTCACCTGGTTGATCCATCTAGCCAGCACATACCTGCTACTGCTACTGACCATCGTAAACCACTGCCTTTAACAAGTTGCGTGACGTTAAGTATCGACACGACCAATGGAATCTAGCAATTTGGTTCTGAGACAAAATCACACACCTTATCACGAAGCACATGTACATCAATGTAATTACGGTTTCCATGGAAATAGGCAGCTGAAATGTATATATAGCACAACTATAGGTATACGCAACTACTGAATAATACATCCAAGAATTTGTGTCAAAGCATAATGAAATGATAGCCTAATATACTTTTGTATTTGTAGACTTATAGGTTCTTCGGGATGTCTTTGCAGAATCACATTATGGTATATTTCATGAGTCAAATTCGATTATCAACTCATACTCAAACCATATTTACGTTGCCTGATTCTCGACATGAACATTGTAAAGTTCTGCTTCCGGCACTTTCATTTCCGGTTCCTTTTGTTTTACCCCAGTATGTTGATGTTTCATATCCGCAATTTTCTGATAATCGTCGTGTTCCGAAGAAATCAAATCGCCACTGGCTACAGGCACCCCATTGCTGTTTACAGCAAATGTATGCGGCGTTATCACATGGCGGCTTCGGCGGTATGATTGTTCAACACGCTTCCGCCCCCTACTTTGGCCCAAGTACACATCCTCTATCGGGCGCTCTACAGTAGAGCTGAGGAACAACCCAGACTTCCTCGGGTTGTTTCTCCAGGATTGTCTCCCCTCCTTTTTAACTCTCCCATCAGGTGGCAAGGTAACATACCTCATCATTTTTTTAGTGAGGGATCCAGATGAACTAGAACTGGCCGATCTAACTTGATGACGGGGTACCAGACGGTAACCATAATTACTGTGCACAGCAGAGTCACTCTGATACCTCTGTGATCTAGGAGGTATTTGTACAGATCTGACATTCTGGGATTGACGTAGGTGCCTCGGCTCGCTCTGGACACGGGTCCGCCGGACAACAACCATTTTTTGTCTGGCCTGAGCCTGCGCTTGCTCATGAACTTTCCTGGTCGCTTCTGTTTGGCTTGCGAAACTACGCGAATCATACTGATCCTGAAAGATCTGACCATTCAACACGTGACTATGTACAGAATTGGAATTCTGAGAATCTGATAGCTGTTTCCGCCGGATGTACTCGGCTTCACTTACTGCTACAGATGACTCTACTATTAGTCTTAGTTCTTTTACCTCTTTTTGAAGACTGGAGATTTCATCCTTTAGCGAACCGGAAGTGGACAAAGCTAAACTGTCGCCATCTGTATCAGGCATGTCCGTTTGTACACTAACGTGACGTATCTGAGGAATAGTGGTGATATGTTCCGAGAAATTAACCGACCGTGAGTGTGTAAATACGTCATCTTCTTGGGTCTGTGAGCTCGTGCTACCACGTGGTACATGAACGACCTTGATCTGGTCAAAGTCTTCCTTCTGTTGTACATTTGAGTGAAAGTCAATAACCTTGACCTTCTTCTCTACGTCGTCCCGCTTGATCTGGTCAAGTTCTTCCTTTTGTTGTACATTTGAGTAGAAGTCAATAACCTTGACCTTGTTCTCTTCGCTCTCCTCCGTTGCTATGTGGTGTTCGTCTGAATTGGTCGTCACGGTGTGCTGAAGTGTTGAAGTGACTACTGAACGACCTTGACTTTTCTTTCGGTACCTGTGTATGTCGGTGGATAACTCCCCGTTGATGGACATATTGCTATTTCCTTGGTTACCATGTGACCTTGACTCCGTAGTACTAACCACCACACTGTGACCATTAGGAAGGTTATTATTGTTGTTATTTTGGGTACCGTTAAAACACTTTAGAATGTCGAACACGTCATTTTCATTAGCGCACCTCCACACAAGAATACCTAGTAACAAGGTAGAGTCATCTTTCACCACACACAGAACAGTTTCCGGCTGAAACCGATTTTGTTTTATCTCCAAAACATTTCTCTCCGGAATAATTCCAGATTTCTGTGATTTTCCTTTCACATGGAGTTTGATGCCAAGCGGCAGCAGCTGTAGTGTAGATGGAGCGCCTCTGTTATCCTTACCGTGGGCCGTGATGTCGTGCAAAAGGTGGTCCGACAGACGGTTTGCCTTCCACGAACCTAGAAAATAAATGTCCTTCTCCAAGAGAACGTCTGCCATTTTGGTAGCCGAACTGGGAGATAGGGATGCGCGGTCAGTAGAGAGCGTGTGACGGGCCTGTCATGTTGCCGATTGAAGACTGTCAGATCAATACCTGTCCCGAGTCTACAGGTATATACACAGCGTCACTGGAGCGACAACTGTACGGAAGCCCACCGGGAGCAGCACTTGCTGGTTAACGCTCAACTCACCCGACGGGACGCATAAATTATTGATGAGTTGTCGTCCTAGGCGTGCTGTTGACAATACAATTAACACCGATGCTGGTTGTTCGGGCAAGTAATGTCTTTTAATGAAAACGCTGACCGTGTGTAAATTGCCTTAAGGTCGTGAAAAATGAGACCAGGTAAAATCTAGCATTCGTGCATATCTGTCAAGCATCAAAAGGACAAGTGCGTATTGAATAAATAGTGACCGCTTAGTAGAAATAAATGGGTTCTCCCGGGATTTTAATGAATCACAAAACACATCACATGGCTGTAGGCGTGGGCACCGTTGCATGGAAGCGCTGGCCTTCAAAATACAAACTAATTAAAATAAAATAATCTCAATCTCAATCAACCGACTAACAACAATATGATCAAAAACATTCCAGTTATTTAATGAAGTATTGCCTGTTCAAAAATTAATGAAACGAAGCTGGTTCATAGATTTTATACTGCATGATATACAATTAAAAAGGTGTTTCGTGTCAAAGCTACACGTAGCAAGCGTCTAAGTATCGACAATACGTAAAAAGCGTCTAAGTATCGAGGCTACGTAACAGGCGTCTAAGTATCGAGGCTACGTAACAGGCGTCTAAGTATCGAGGCTACGTAACAGGTGTCTAAGTATCGAGGCTACGTAACAAGTGTCTAAGTATCGAGGCTACGTAACAGGTGTCTAAGTATCGAGGCTACGTAACAGGTGTCTAAGTATCGAGGCTACGTAACAGGTGGTTTAACTGTCTATACCAATAATACATCAAATGGGTCCAAGTGTCGACACGCACTACCGATTTCAGGCGTCAAAGTGTCGATATTTAGTATTTACACGTGCTTTCTGTTTTACTTCCAGATTTTGGTATGCTGGAATAACATGCTATCCTGAGTGACCATCGCCACATGACCGGGTAGGTCGCAGTTACTTCGCTTATTGCATTAGGTATATTACAGTTTATTACCGTTTGTATTGACACAAACTGTATCTAGACTGGTCGGGGTTTTTTTTTTTTTTGTCACATGACACAAATGCTCTGATATTAAATCATGTCACAGAAAGTGTCTTTGGCATATAATAAAACTTTAGAGAACTCATGTAAGTTGTAAGATAAAAAAATGACGAATCTGTGGAAAAGTATTATACAGTTGTATGGCAGGCGTATTACAGTATGGCAGCGTGCAGGCGTATAACATACAGTATGGCAGGCGTAATAACCGCTATAACAGGATAAAGGAAACTTTAATTCACTTATAGAATGAATAACCAGAATTCATTCCAATCACCCTCAGATAAAAGTAAATTTTATTCCTGTCATTAGATTGTACGAGAAAAATTTGGAAACCTGACAAAGATTCGATGAAATCTTGATAGAACTAGTACTTGGCGTATTAAAATGGTGACAAGTCATTTCATCCTGATTACATAACTATCGGCTATATTGCAAAGTATTGACGATTTCATTATAGTTTGGGTTCTTTCATTTGTCTTCATAATTTCTGTCTAATAATGACATAGATCTACTTCTTCAAAAATGCGTTGCATATCCAGTATTTTTATTTACTAGTGTCATATTTAAACAGAATTAATCAAATTTTGTATGAGAAAGAAGCCTTACGACATTCAGTCGAGTACCGTACGCCATTCCGTAGAATGCAATAGGACGACTCGTATTAAAATTAGCTTGCAGTTTTACAGAGTTTTGACAGAGGTGGCGTAGGTGTACGGCTGTGGTTACGACGGGTGAGGTGTATATAGGCGTCCCCATCAGGGAGGACGTGGGAAGCATGCCAAGGAGACGCCTTTATACAACATTGCCATTACCGACCAGTCGAGCGGAACCATCAAAGCGAACCGGCGATGCGGAGAACACTAAAATTCACCAAACCCAAAACAAAATTAAGTCGCTTAATTTTCAATATTTATCTGAGCGTGGATAGTAAGGGGTATGAATTGTGTAGTTGTGGTCTCGTGATGTTTGATGGTGGGGTAGGATTGACTGAACACACGTCAGGGACGTCCGACTATTATATAGCTCTCATATCTCCAGTCACAGATGAAATATTGTAATTTATATTTATACAGACCGGTTTGGTGTGTTTTATAAATATACAGCTTGCACTACATGATGGATTACACTGCGTAGCACGCATAACTTGGAATTTAAAGGGATCTCTTTTCTTTTTGTTGCGGTGATATACAATCAGCCCCTTATAATTTAGCTACTGTGGAGGTCTGGCGATGGTAATAAGGTAGCCAGAGAGATAATGTCCGTCATTGGTGAGAAACACAATGGTCGGTCTGACACCTAGGTATGGCCATTCAGCGAGTGTCACAGACTTACAAAACCTCGCCTCACACGAGATACTCGTCATCGTGACACATAGCAATTCCCCATCACACGATCCGTGTAGTTTAACCTGGGTAGAGACAATATTCAGTGTTCAGAAAAATAATTGACCTTTAAAATCCACATCTAAATTTTATGGCCACCAGTTATATCCGCGATCGGAGTTGTTGTGTCCCCCTACAGATTACAGCCCAAGGTCACAAATCGTCTTTACTATGAGAACGTAGTTTATTTCAGTGAACGATTGATTACGTTGGATATCTCGAATGCCGTGATAACGAAGTCTATTTTGGTCCTTTTCTGACATAAACAAGTTCAACTGCATGGTGACACTTGTTGATCTGTTGGATAGTATGTTTACGTTAAAAGTAGGATGACTTTGTGTGGAGTATCAAAATTTATTCTGGGTTTACAGGAGAAATGTATATTTTGTAGCTTAAAGTTGAACATTTGTAACATTATAGTTTGTATAGGTATCTTTTTCCTTTGCTTGTATTTCTACAAATATTTCGAAACACTTTAAACCTTGAGTTTCATTATTTTGACTTGAAAGGGCGACAGAGTGCAGTAAAAAGTAGAAGTATAAAAAAGTGATGGAAATAAATGATGGCTATGACGCTTTATGCTTAAATACCAGGACGGTTCTCTGGCGGCGTGGTCCAATTTTCACCTATTGAACCCATATGTTTCATTCTTGTATGTGTCCGTGTTCTCTGTGATAGGACTACCTCCTATCATGCCGCCGCAGAAGCTTATATATAGGTGGCTACCTTGTATTATAATGCCTAAAATTTAATTTTGTCATAATCCAGCAATTTCATACCATGATAATCTCCGCATGTTACCCAAATTTTACATCGATGGTTTTAGATTTTTTTTAATTATGAAATTATGCCATATAATTTTTCTTACTGCTATGATTGAATTTTGAATGACTGCCTTATCGCCTCAATATATCAAATTAAATATGTTTATTGTGGCTTTTATATATAAAGAAACTATAACATGTAATATTAAATAAGCGTGTATTTTGAACATAAATATGGTACAACGATGACAAAAATTCAATTACCTGTTACATGGGGTGGTAGATCTGACACGACACGTGTAGGCCAGTGCTATATAGGAAGATCTTATAAAGGATCGCGGTTACAGGTATAACAAAAGCACTAATTCAAATATAATGATTTTATTGTATAAACTGTCGCCACCCTGACAAACAAGGTCAACCTCATTACTAAGGTGGGGGTTATATTAACATGTTTGTATAATATCAGATGACCGCGCCAGACAGTTTTCTTAATTATAAGCTAAACACTGCAAATCTATACAGTTCCTTGATAATTTCTTGTAACAGTACAAGCAAACAGAAGAACAATGTAGGTATACAAAATTAAGGCTAAGGTTTGTGAAAGACTATCATATGATACGTGCAATTCTATTAGAATGTTGGACTCTTGACTGTTCACGTACTCATTTTTATACTAAAAAAGAGCAACAGGATACCTAAATATAATTCGAATTCAAAATGGATAAAACTAAAGCAAAACAGGAACAAAGGAAAGGTTTACATGGAGACCTTTGAAAAAGTATCAGGAGGAAAGACCAGGTATTCCGGAAGGGTAAGCGTTTTCTGCTTCATCGACGACACCGCCATTTAAATATAGGTCAAACAAAGTTACGCCAACCACATATCATGAACTTGGGTAGTGACAACAAAATAATAAGGCACACAAACGAGTATTATCAAAAACGTCGACCTTTAAATAACACAAAGAAATACCATACGTCCTTTGAGATCCTGATGGCAATCATAAAATGTGTCTATAATCTTTATCAACCTTCATTTTTGGAAACCTTTTTCGAGAAGTTTAATTTAATTCTTTATTTGTTTAACGAGGATTACGAACAGCCCAAGGGGTACTAGTCGCTTTTCTCAAAAGTTTGTGCAAAAACAGTCGACATCTATAACGAAAGTCGTGATATTCTGAGAAAGATTTTGAAAACCGAACCAACTCCGACATGAAATATCAAAGATTGGGGAAGCATAGTGTTACCATCAATAAAGGAAAAGTTCACTATCGGAAAATCGAAATCATCCCGTTTATGGTACAGCTTAGTAGTAAGCAGCTTCTGTTAGTCATGCTGTAAGTTAAGATTGAGAAAGGCGTTTGTAGAAGAGTCTGTAGTGAGTTTGATTTCAAGCTTAGGAGGGCGTGGTCATTAAATTTCTTGTTGTTTAAAGACAGCATATCGTCGATGCATGTAAATGTGAAATTGAAGAACTTGGCTTCGTATTTGCTTCCTCTCCTGATACTTTCGGCAATAAAATCAGTATCGCATCAAAACAAAAACAATTCGGCCTGAAGAGCGGCACAGTTTATTCTCTCAGGAATGCCTACAGCCTGCTGGAACATCTTGCCACCGAACTCAACAAATATAGTGTTAACCAGGAACTCAATCATTCTTTTAATTTCATCCTCAATGTATTTCATGTTTTCTTCGTTGTATTTTTTAATAAAATATGCTCCATCGTAATGATCAACTATGTATCGATATTGCCGTTCGCCTTTCTTGTAAAAGAAATATCTCACAATAACAAAACGACAACGTTGGTGTTAGGTATGGTAGGGTAATGAGTCGAAAAGCCAAAAGTTTTAATGAAAAAATCTTTCGAAATTTACATATCATTTACTTCATTTCTAGAGTGTCATGATACGACTTTAACCACGCTTAAATGGTTCTAAGAATAGAAGTGAGAACATTATTTTTTATCAGAAAAAAAAATATATATAAAAATAGAACATGAATGTCAAAAATGGCATATATGCAGAGTAATCTTTCATTTGTAGAACATCAGGTCTTCGAGGTTTTGGAAAATAGTTGCTTAAGAACGTTTGATGTTACTCGTTCGAAATTTAGGCAGGGATAAAAGTATTACATTAGATTTTAAACCAACACCTCACAACTAAACTTAAATTATTTGAAAGCAAGTACATTTACTTTGAAAATAAAATATTGCTTTAAAATTTTATGACGTCATAATTATCTCCATTCTTGAAATACTTTCCTCTTTTTCTACAAGATCATTATGGACATATGTATATGCGGAGGGTGTGCATTGATTATATTTCAAACTACAGGTTTCTTTTTTTATATGATTTACCTTAGAAAAAGGGAGTTAAAACGGGTTGAATTAGTTGTTTTGATCTTTGGTCTTCAAGTATGTTACATGTGGTACGTGTTTTGAATTCAGCATGTGTTACGCTTTAAATGAAGAATTTGGGGAGGAATTTCCATTGCGTTTTTATATATGGGGAAAATGTACTTGTTAAGTATTGTGGTCCGCAGTCTGCAGGAATGAGTCTGTTTGGTTTCATGGTTAACTGTGGTGAACTGTTTTGTAGAAGAGTTTGACGCGTGTTGTGCAGGGTCGATTATTATTAAGTATGTAAAATGTCTGTGACAGAACTTGTGTTTTGGTTTTGTTGCCGATGAACGTTCTGTTGCACTTTGTACTTTGCTGTTTCGTTTACGTTATTTGTGTAGTGTTGGTTGTGCCAGATGTGAAGTGCACTATACTAGATTTGGTCTTGCAATCTTTTTGGTGGCACTGATGTCTTCTGTGTATACTAACCTACGGGAGACCATTTTTTGCAGGCGTGTCTACCGTTTGAATGAAGAGCGCTCATCAATAAAGTATATTAGGTGTTGGTGTGGGTTTGTATCTGTTTTGCCCGGTATTGTGTTGCTCATGTCCAGTCAATCTGTGATAGGTTGAAGCCTCCATTTACACAACTAACTGTATTTTCAGATTTTGTTCATGAATGTTTCGAGTTCTGTGAGCGGGTGTCTTTTGTTGGATAGTGACTGTGGCTACAGTGATATTATGGTTTGATTGTTCGCTCGTTCTAAGTTTTGCGTCCTCGCTACACGTTTAATGAAGATAGTAACCACAGATAATAGGACCACTGACCACTCAAAGCCACTCAATGCCAGCTTAAACTTAAATCTCATCTCACTGAAATGCCATGACACAATAACAGTATTCTGACACTGGGTGTACCGGATATACCTATCGGCTACATTACCGTAAAAAGTGAAAGGTAGGTCAAAAGGACAAATAAGGGTCTGGCCCCACTTGTATAAAACATCTCTACTCTTGAGATTTCTTCAAGTCTAAGATTTCCCATAGACAATACATTGCTGGAGATTTTCTCAACTTTTAGATGTTTTATACACGTGGTCCCTGGAGTGTTGTAATTTGAGAAGCAGATAAATTTGTCTTTCTTCAATATCTCTTAAACATACTGTAAGATGGTGCAGAAGACTCCATATCTGTCGCCACGTACGATAGTGCAATGGGGAAAAGCGTTTGTGTATTCTGTTCCCAAAATTGTACAGGTAGTGAGATTACGGATGTTTGATATTCAGTCGCTAGTCCAAACATTGTTTTAATTTGTTAAAGTTTTATTCTCTGTTATCATAATGTAAATGACGATCAGATGAAGGAAAAACCTCTCGTGGCTTTGTCCTTTTGCATTAGGTGTGCGGTCTTTTCTGTGTAATGTTTTAATGGAAAACATTCTGAATATAAGATGATTTTTATGTTTAGCTACGTTCCCTTGTTTATTGTAGCTATGGGTTTCATGAAGTATTGCTGGACTGCTGTATGACGATTTTTATGGGAGAAAATGTGGCAATGAGATCCTTAAATCTATTCGATTCGGTTATAGATGATGTGTAAAAACGTTGTGAGGAGACATTTAACATCCCTGACTATATGGACCCCCAGGACATGTTTGTGTTTGTGTTGAAAATGTATTTGGGGAAGGATGCGTTTATGGTTTGGCAGATTGCGTGGTACCGTGTGTCACATGGGTCAAAACAAATGGTATTTGATTGTCATGTTACGAGTTTGATGTAGGTTTCGCATGGATATACGGGTATTTCAGGCACCGGGTTAGATTCTGTGCAACAGGAGAAAGATTAATACGAAGGATTTTACTCAATAAATTAGGGAAAAGTTACACTTCTTGCTCCAATGGAAAATTTTATAAGTATAGTATTTAGGAGTCTTTGAAAAGAATTAGAATGTACAAAATATTAGATGCTAAAAAGAGTTTTTATTTCACTAGAAAGTAAGAGAAGCATAATTGCAATAGTTCTACTAATCAATATCTTATATAGCTATCTAGTACATCATTGGAAAGCTAACAGTGTGTTCTCTGTAATGATTATTTTACAAATATTAATGTATCATGATAATGAGCAGAAATACGGAACACCAAATCAAAAACTGTGCAAGTTGATTGAGTAAACAATTTTACTACCTCGTGTAATCAGTTCGCCAATTTATGACTCTTGAGAGGCACTGCAGGTCAAAGGAATGAAAATACAGGCATTACGTTTTCCGGAACAAATGTTGAAAGTCAGCTTGTTACCTTGACGTTATAATTATTTCATTATTTCATGTTAACAATGTTTTCCCTAAAATTTGTCCCTGCAGGTAGGGCGTAAGAATTGTACCTGCTGCCCCCCATTGCATGACCATAAGAGGCGACTAAATTTGGGATCTTATCTTTTCTCTTCTTTCTAAACAACTTTCTTCTTCCTAATGTCTCCCTT
>JAUMHH010161792.1:20068-35031 GCA_032359455.1 Chlamys rubida | reverse complement strand
TCTGGTTTAACTCCTTTGGGCCAAGTATGGTAATACTGCCTCTGATTAAAGCTATATTAGCCACGTATGATAATACTGCCTTTGGTTTAACACATTTGGGCCACATTTGGTAATACTGCCTTTGGTTTCACTTCTATTGGCCACATATGGTAATGCCGCCTCTGGTTTAACCCCTATTGGCCATATATGGTAATATTACCTCTGGTTTAACTCCTATTGGCCACGTATGGTAATACTGCCTCTGGTTTAACTTCTATTGGCCACATTTGGTAATGTCGCCTCTGGTTTAACCCCTATTGGCCACATATGGTAATGTCGCCTCTGGTTTAACCCCTATTGGCCACACTTAGTAATGCCTTAATCTGCATATAATGAAACACTAAACGTTTATTATTCATGTGAATATTGTTTATTGTATTTGTATACATTAAAAATAAACGAATAGATGGTTGCAGTTTTTGTTGGGGTTGACGTTTTCCTGTAGCCGAATTTCCCTGTAGTATTACTATTAGTTTTACACAGTCTTGTGTGACCAATGGCGGATTCAACATCGAATTTTGAAATTATTAGAGTAAGACCTAAATTATCCAATAGAAAAATACCTTTCATTGTGAATAACTCGAGTCATGTCATACTCTCCAAAAAAACCCAGCATGGCGTTCAAAATGATGAAATAATATGAATATTTAACCGACAGTACTGATATTTGTTTATACGTATGCAGTGTTGTGTATAGCTGTCTGGACACAGACGTGCTGTATGTATCGTCAGGTTTTCCTGCCTGATGGTGGTCCGCACGGCCCCGGCTCTCGGTGTAGTATCTTGCGGTTGTGTACAATCTGGAAGCCTACGGAGGTGAGAACCCTTAGAACACATACTGTCATGATGATAGCAACACCGTAAGCTGTGCTCAGGGTGCCATTCTTGTTTGTGTTTAGTAAAAGTGCAGAAATAGTACGGAGAATAGTATGTTGTATTGAGTATCAGGGTTTTCTGAATAGATACGCCGTTCTAGTGATCAATAAACTACATATCTAGGGTTTTCTACCTGAAATTACTTGATCTACACTTTGAAAATGTGTGTGTCTTTATCACAATCTGATTTCAATTTTTTCAGTGTTTTCTACGTTTAAAAACTCTGTTCATTGTATTCAAAAATCAGTGGTGAGCTGTACACTTTCTAGGGTACCATATATAGCACGGAACGCTTACTGTTTAGTAGCTCATAACTTCACTTCCGGTTTATGATTTGGGACTCATGATGTCTTCCAATCGATATTGGAGTCTAGGCATTTTCTGTTATTGTCTCACGTATCGACTGTGATTTCCAGTTTTGCCTGATGTGATGACGCTGTGGGGTACCAGTTGTCATGATTTCTTGACGCTATAGTACATTTTTCTATTGTGTCTTATGCAAAGCACTTGGTACATTTCAATAAAAGAATAAGCAATGTACAAGTACAAAAATTGTTTTAAAAGAAATTGAATACGTCAACCTTATCAATCACTTAAGTTTCTGAGAATTCTTTTTTGTACAAATGTATATGTTTATATTTCTGCACCAGTATTTGTTCTAGAAAAACAACTTGATGCCTTTCAAGGAAATGCTGTCATTGAGATTTATACTGACATAAGAGAAGATATTTTGCATAAAAATATAAAAACAAAATGTATATTTTTTGTGATTGTTTAGTAATTGTTTGGGGGTCACGAGTAAAATGAAGTCAAAATGAAAAATGTGGGGTTATTTTTATTTCGGATCTGAAACTTCATTTTACATTCTTCCGGTTTTGCTCTGATTATAAAACGGCAAGTGCCCCTGGTTCCATATAGTTAATTATAACTTGTATGTGTCAAATTTACTGTAATGCTAAGGTCTAACAGTGTTTCGAGGGAGTATGTTGACACCAACGTGGTGCACGCTATATTGTTAAAGACATTCCTCACTTGGATGTTGAAGAATTCCGAACATTGTCACCATAGTCAGCGTGCGGTAATTCACATTACAACTAAACCTCTCCCTTTCCACTTGACAAATCAGATAACAAACACACAAGTGTTAAAATCTCCTGCAATGCGAAGAATTATAGAGTTTATCAAAATTGGTAATGGGATTTCTGATTTAGTTGATTGGAAAATAAAGCAGATGATTCAGCAATCTGGAGGTCGGATCCCAGCCGTGGTGTTTGTGTATCTCCTGATTCTTGTGTATCACCCGCGGTCAGCATTACAGAGTAAACAGATTAGCCTAATCCGACAGATCAACCGTGACACACGGGAAGCCCGGACTATCACGGACCTATTACCGGGATAGGCCGATAATACAGGTAACGACCGTACACCCGAATACACGGGTCACTCTGCTCAGTGCAAATTGTCTATTATAGTTACTCAAGGTTATGGAACATTTACGTTAATTACCTTGTTATGTTGTATAACAGACTGCTTTCAAAAGCGAAAATCGATATGGCCTTACATGTTACTAGATGAAATAGGAGCTCCGTTTGGTTTAATGTGTAAACAATATTTTTTACTATTATAATATTGAATATGACATGGATTGTTTCGTGGTTATATATTCTCGTCGTTACCCTGTATAGCCATACGTTCGGACTAAATACACTAAATAAGACACATATTCATTGTAAAGAAAATGGTCAGTGTTATTCATAAGCCACATTTGGAAGTTTGCAATCAAAAGCAAGACGGAGTAACGCGCTAGGACATTTGCCATTAGCGGACATAGAAACGTGTGGGAAGCTCGTTATCGCAAGATGGGAAACGCGACTGGAATTCGCCATCGGAAAATGGAAATACGCGTCAGGAAGTTCGCCATCACGAGATGGAGAACGCGTTTAGAGGTTTGCAATCACGTAAATGAAAAACGCGTTTGGAAATAGGCCATCACGAGATGGAAGGATGCGTCAGTGTGTTAGCCATCACTAGATAAAAAGACACGTCCCTGAAATGATTTTGGCCACGATTTTTCATAATTTCATATTTTACGGTCATTTGATGCTAGTAGGTGCTTCTGTCGCGTGCGATTTACACGTACAATACCTCGGCCTCGCCTTGGAGAGTCTCCAATGGACGCCTGATTATAAAGATGAACGTGGGGCCAGGAATACTACCTATTGTATATGGGCAGTGTTTTGAAAACAACATGATTTGGAGAGGAATTAAAACAAAAAACAAAAAAACACAATGCTGATTTTATCTGTAGCTTTCCACAATACAAATCGCCTTTAGATAGAATGAAGTAGACCTATCATAACCAAATACTAATAGATAAAAAGCCGACTTAAGTCTCTATAGTTCCTTTCAGCTTCTCTAGTTGTATTTACTTTCATTCGTCATCCTACTCAGGTTTTGGTACTTGTCGTTACCCACACAACAGACGTAAAGATGACTTATTTGCGCGCGCTGAAGAATTTTTGTTATTCTTAGGGTCGCCTAGGAGATCAAATTGATCTGCCGTTGCAGTTCCTGTCCTATTGTTCGTGCATGTACTTGTATCCTACAGTCACCCCTTGTTCACCAATTGTCATTGTAATGCTATCAGAAGGAGTATGATTACAACGTGAACTAGTTTTGTGGAACTTATCGGTGCTCTGTGAATAGGTTGACAGATGTGGGCGTCCTGAAGAAACCTATCTGTTGACACCGTCGTCATTTGACTTCAGCTGTTGCGAAACTGGTAAACCCCACTCAAACAATGCCTTTCGTCTGGTTCTCTCGATGTCACTCGTTTGCGTGAATGGGCCGTATCAGTCATCCCTGTGGCGATTGAATTCTATACTTGAAATATGGTCCATCTTAGGAACCATCCCAGTGCGCGTGAGTGAGAGGAGCGACGTTCATTCTATAACGACATTAACAAACCCCACTCAAATGTTGTTTTCAGCCAATGTTCATATGATCCTGATGCTGTTTACGTCATAATTGGGTGTAGTAACGCAATACTGCTAAATAGTAGGCGAATGGTACTATGGAGCTCCACACAATACTCTAGGTACTATATCTGAACGAACCCCGCGGTGGCCGACTGGACACATCTCCCGCAGAGAAGGGTGGATGTGATGTGATACCTATAACCATACAAATGTTTCTCCGAATCAAATATATTAAATTCGTTTAATTTCAGAGGGGAGGAGTCAGAATGTAAAAACATCTGTTTGATTTAACCTTATATCGTCATATTATTGAATTTATACCAATGTAAAAGACGAATTAATTTCACTCGGGTGTTACGATGGGTGGGGGATGTGTATTGATCCAAAGTGTGTATTCCCCCTGGTCGTGGTGCGCTCGGAACCGATATCCTCCCCTTGGCTTTATGGCAGAAGCCTATTATTGGTCTCAGTTTAATAATCCGTAATAAATGGCTTATTGTGGAGACATATTCCGTGTAAATGAGAGAGGAACTTACAATGAATCACTTTACTAATGTCACGCGTTTGTCTAAGAGTAACAATACAAAGTAGCGCGCTCAGTGAGGTATTATAACGGCTAGCGCTGAACACAGCAATGATAGGGAGACCTACCCCATACTGCGCTTTATATACAACGTGTATTTAAACCCTGCTCTTCCCACGTGCTGCGCTTTTTCGATTATTTATGTCCTTTTAAATCCCAAGGTATTTTTATTTTAAGAAGGGGGTTTACTTTAATAAGGGGACATACACGCAAGGATCCCCGCAGAGAACAAGCACATTTCTGACGTCCTAAAATACAAGTTCATATCGAGATATTGAAATAGAAATTCTTAGGTAAGCACTTCAAGGCCCAACTGGTTTTTTTCCAGCCCTTATGAAAATATACGAAATGTAGATATTTGATAAGACTACCTGGTCTTTCAATACATTTTTCATACTAGAAATAACTTATCATTCTTACACGCGTCCTAAGATGTCATTTGTATTAACGCCTTTTAAGTATTTTAGGAACTAACTTAAGAACCCAAGCAATATAATATCTACATGAAATAATAGAGAAATGTAGCCTTACCAAAATCAAAGATAGCTTTACGGTATCTAATCTGTCCATCGAGACAAAAGGACATGTTGAAAATTAGCTAAGTGGTCGTTTTGTTCTTTTAATTGCTTTTCATTAACATTCATATCATTCGCATCGACTACGAACGCTGAAAATAAGCAGTTGAGTACTTATAGTTATTGATCTTTTGTGTTTCCAACTATTTCTTAAGCTTGTGTATGTACTAATTAAAACCAATACTGTGTTAGCTCAATGTACGTATTCTACTCATACAAGTATGAAAGATTGGTTTGGTTTGGTTTTATTTTGTTTAACGTCCTATTAACAGCTAAGGTCATTTAAGGACGGCCTCCCCTGTGTGTAAGATACATGCGTGTAGTGTATGTGTGTGTATTTTGGGAGGCTGCGATATGTTCGTAAATAACAAATTACTATGTACGTTCTATTAAACCTGAAATCGTTGAATGGCATCCTAGCTTCAGAGAGATGCGCCGAAACGAGGTTGCTTTTTCCCGTTTCCGGATGGGTCATTCATACATTACTCACTGTTATTTATTGAAACGTGAAGACCAGCCAAATGCATAGCGTGTAAGGAATCCTTTTCAGTAAAATACGTACTATTTAATTGTGTCAACCTTCAGTCAACTCGAGAAAAGTTATATCATAACGTTACATGTCTTAAATTTCGTTTCGAAAAAATAACTGTCTCTACAATTTTAGACTTTCTGAAAACTGTTGGTCTTTTTAATTAAATATTACTTAGCATAGCCACTTTCAATATTCAAGTTGCCGTTTGTCTAATACCTTTTCGTTTGTTTGATGGTTTTTTGGGGGGTTTTTTGTAAAAAAGATAAAAAAAAAAAAGTGTAAGCTATATATTTGCTAGAAACCCAATCTTTTGTATACCGTGCATGTCCAGATCAAAAAAGACAATTGATGGAATATTTGCGTAATCAATGAGCCTGCTGTTACAACTTTAATTTTGATTGGTGCTTTCCGGACATCGTTAATTTTGAACATATAATAATGCGATCACATCGAACCGAAGAGCATCGATTGCTTTTTTGCCCATTGCTCCAATGCCCTTTTAGAAATATCGTTATTTGAGCACTTATATGTAGCAGGCAGCGCAGGAATCCGTTAACCAATTGAATAACCGGATCGATTATATTTGTGCCTACAGGGAAAAACCCTGAATCTATTTTTGCTTCTCTTTTGTCATCTTTGTACTCTATGTCCGATACGGACATCTTGTCCCTTTAACTCAAACATTGTATTGTCTGTAGCGGCACCACAGGGATATTTCTATAACCACTGTCTGTGACAGGGGCACGTCAACGGGAAAAATCTCATTAGTGTAATGTCAAAAACCGAATTACGATTGTCATTTCCGGGACACGAGGAACCTCTTTCCTTGTCATAATAGTCCCAAACCAATTATGACACCTTGTCTGAAACCCTAACGTCTTCACTTCATTCATTTACCCATCCATAATTACGTTCACCCCTTCCTTATGAAGTAATGCTTTTTTGATGCAATGTTTATTAGTGAAAGTGTTGGTGCGTCTGTTAGGTAATATTTTATATACTTTGGAATATGTCAACTAGTTATTTGATATTCCTTTATGATCGATATATGTTAGAATTGCATCGCCGGTTCTTTAGTAGTGATGTCTCATCATCCCCAACTGCCTTAAGCGATGCTCTTCACATTATAGTTTTATACAGACACAGGGAATTCAAATTGAAAGCAATTGTCGCGCTAAGGGCTTTTGCACGTTCAACGACGGATAAGCATATTTTTTTGTCTGAAGCATAGTCTATACTATGACCATTTTGCTTTTTGTGGTTGTCTTTATTGTGTATAAGAGGTACGGTTTGGTAGAAAGGATTTTTTATTGATTTTATCACCGGTCTAGTTTTACAAAAAATCGAAGGTATATACATAATAATCGCTTTGTTCGTTTATGCATGAACGCATGCTTCCAAATACATGCTTCCCTTGCGTTGAATCACAGCTTTACATTCTGAAACATTTTCAACATTATTTGGTAAAGGTGATGCAAGAAAAATATTAAACAGAATTAATGTTTTTATATAACACAAGACGAATAATAAAAAGAATGATTGTTTTTTTATAAAACAAGTTTTTTGAAGTCTGTTGATTATTTACATATGCGTGTCAATAAATAACATATTCCTCAATAAAATCCGAGATTCAATAAATATACTCATTGTTATATTGCTTTAATAAAGAACATCAAGCTAAACATGGACAAACATAACGTACACATACTGTAGTAACATCACGAACGGTATCACCGAAAAACTGGTGCTCAAATCTGCGCCATTGGTCCAGCGTCGTCCAGTACCTGTTTATTTTATGGGTTTTTTTACATAATATCTGGATAGATATACTTATATAAAGTGTGTATCTTTCCATCACCTGTTGCATTTCGAGACACTTTTCTTAATAGTTCACATTACACATATTTCCCTGCAATGTTACGAGAAACATTCATCTGCTAATTTAATTATATTGCAAATGAATGTTTTGAAAATAAAACGTGAAAATAATTATTTGTTGAAAATACACGAGTTAATGTAGTGGTACAATTTTGAGACATGTTCTACACTGAACTGTTAATCCTTTTCTAAATTGTCAAAAAATCTTTAAACAATACTTGAATGATTGCGGTGTTTTCGTTTTGAGGCATGTTTGCGTGTGCATGTGTGTCCTACGTTCCTTACTCAACTGTAAATCTTTTTCTCAAAATATTGTGACAAGAAATCATCACAAGAATAATGTAAAATAATATGTTTTATCGATACAACGTAAACTGATAGCCCTATAGAAAAGACGCGATGGCGTGTTAAATCCATACACAAAAGAGGTCGGGTTGAACTAGTGGTATTGAACTCACGACCCCTTATATTACACTTTGGCGCTAGTAATTGTCAATTTTGCCTGTTATCATATTCGCAATCCGATGTACATGTACATGTGGTGTGTTTCTATCACTAGTGCATATATTGATTAATATAATGTATCATTCTTGTGTGTTGTGGACAGATAAATCTCTGTCCGAGAGTTAACGTTTCGAGGTCAAGCACAAGGATTTTGTTCAATTTTCTACAGGTACTTATATGTCGAAAAAAGGGGGATATTTCAATAATCATAAATATGCAAGTTATATCATCTAATAATAACTACTCTTGCTGACCTAGATCAAATCGCTCTGGGAATCGTACTTGGGAAGGAAACCGGGGTGCACGGAAAAAACCGTTGTGGTAGGGCAGGTGACCCCAAACCCTTCACATCCTGCTGTTATGTACCCAGTGCATCACCCAGAACGTATTGGGATATGACCTTATGCATACTGTGATGACGTTTTTGACACAATGATATTGTTAAGTTTGTCCTTTCTATAACAGAAATTTAAATGTCAATTTTAAGTGTAGGAAAAATATGTTTTGTTTCGTGGTATTACTTTTCCTTAAATACTTGTACAATTTTGCAAGATAATGTGAAATCCAAAGGTAACTGATTTTTTACTTGTTTAACTATACTGTTTTTCTGAAAATTCAAGAATGATAGTAAAATGATGAATGTAATACAGTAAGTATTTATTCTTAATGGCCAATTAACAGGAGAGAATATAGGGCAAACAGAAATAGGATAAAAGAGATAGGGATCTTCTAATGACAGGTTTATTTGGAATTTATCTCTGTTCCCTCTAATTAAGGGACACAAAAGCTACCATATACATTTGTTGATACTAATTAGACGTTTTGGATCTTTATGTTTCTCTCTATTTTTACAATTACCATTGTTTTCCTAGCCCTTTGCTTGACAATACCTCACGTTTGGCTTTGATATTGAGCGTTCGCTCGTGAGAGAAAGGCCATGGGCCATATTCTCATGCCGAGACATACTTAATCCCTTCAAATGGAAGTTGTTAATCCCTGCTTAACGTTCAGCATTTAAGGTAATGACACAAGATGGTTAACCCGTTGTCAGTACATGTATAATATGATCGATTGAAATGCTATGATTGGTGGCTTTGGCAGGGTATATCATGATACAGCACTGTAATGTTAGCATCATCATATACACGCTATCACAAGGAGCTGCATACACCAACATACTCGGCCTCTAGCATACATAAACACATGCATTTTACTCATGCATGAACGTGAGTGAACCCCCAACAGAATTGGGAATTTGCTTTGTTGCTTTATTCACAGAAGCGACAAAAATAAATCGGCTGCATCCATCGCAATATCTGGGATATTTATCTTTCTATCTACTTCTAACTATCTTTTATTTCCTATCGCTTTGCCTGGCAACACCTCACTTTTGGCCTGAATGTTGAGCGTTCGCCCAGGTGAACAAGGCAATGGGTTCTGTCCCCAGGCCGGGACATACCAAAGTCCTTAAGAATGGTAGTTGTTATTCCCTGCTTAAAGTTCAGCATGTATGGGAATGGCAACAATTTGTTCACCCATTGTCGGTATAATGTGACCGGGCGGAATGCTGTGCTGGGTGCCTTCGGCATGGTATTTCAGTTAGATAGCACTATAAAGTCGGCATAAGATCCGCGCTATCACAAGGAGGCAAGCGAACCCAACATACCCTGTCTCCTGCATACACACACGCAGGCACACATGCATTACACACATGGAGGGACGTCCTTAAATGATATTGGCTGTTAGTAGGACGTTAAACAAAATTAAACCAAAACTTTTGCAAATGAACTTTCACTTTTTACGCCATTTACCATGGAACAGTGATTAACAAGTAATTGCTTTACTGCTGACATCATAATTACTATGACGATACCATAGTTACGTAAGAAAGCACAAACAAAATGCTGGAATGATAGTTATATTAAATTCATATTTAACTCTACCATTTTGTCTTAGCTTTTTTTTAATCAAAACTCGAGTATACGTATTGAATGGTTTTCAGATAGCAACTTAAGTAATATGGATGCCGACTCAGTTAGTTCATCACAATTTGTTCGATATTGATATATTTCATTAATCCTTTACATATCTTAAGCTATTACGTTTCGGTTTGATGTTGTATATTTTCGTGAATGTCTCTTTTTACAGTGTTGTTGGGCCTAAATGACTCACATTGTCGATGGGCCGTTAAACAATACAAAATACAAAATAAAATTCTTTCAATTTGATCAATTAGGATGTGATGTCGCTGTAATATTTTTCATCAAAGGCCTTTCTTTACATCAAATCATATAAAGAGTAATTTCGAAAATAGTATAACTGTATAGAGATAAATTTCCATGTAAAAGATAAATAGCTGATATTCGTGCTATATCAAAATAAGTTTACCTAATGTATTTATGTCCAAAATGTTTAGCTTCATTCGATATTATGATTTGCTTGCTGACATCCTTTCAATGAACTTTAAAAGTTATATCATATAATATAAATGTAAGGGATGTCTACTGGGGATGGTTGGTAATCTAAAGTACAAAATCAAAAAGGCATATAGGTTTTACAACACCAGATCAGAGAGCACAGACGAAGCAACGTCACCAATTTAATATTTGCCGTTAGAATACCTGATTGACAGGTGCTAACATGACGCTTGGTTATCCAATGTAAATGGTCAAATCAAAATGTATTCACTGGTTCGGTGAATAACCTATGGGAACATCACACATTATCGAAATTATTACTGCAGTCATTAGGGTTATATCACATTCACATTAACATACTGTACACTTTTCTGTACCCTCAATTCGAATCAGGAAGACAGCTAATCGTAATTTACGAGACCCGTCAGTAATAGGTGTAAACGGTGTAAAGTTAACTTACCGTAAAAACATTCCAACAGGTTCAGAAAATTATCTTGCACTGATCTGTTATATTAGTTTGAGGAAGCAAACCGTACCCAGATCTGTGGGATTCCAGAAGTCAACGTATATCATTCCCAATATCATCTACTGTCTTGAACTTAACTTTTCCTAACTAGATCTGTCAGATGAAGACAGTCACCTTACTCTTACGAGATCTGTTTGATTCAAGAAGGCAACGTACATTGTACCTTCCCGATAGCATCTACTGTCTTGAAATCAACTTCTCCTAACCAGATCCGTCAGATGAAGACAGTCACCTTACTCTTACGAGATCTGTTTGATTCAAGAAGGCAACGTACCTTCCCGATAGCATCTACTGTCTTGAAATTAACTTCTCCTAACCAGATCCGTCTGATGATGTTATTCTTGATTATCAAAACAGTCGTTTAGAGAAATGTTCCAATAAATTGACATTGTGACTGTTACATACACTTCAAATATAATTTCAGGAAGCCGTAACCTCCCTGAAACTATATCACAAGGATGTTCGAGTTTTGTCAAATGACCCATGAACACAATTCTCGATCATCTACCGATATTTATTTATTCATATGTCGTCCCATATAACATTATCAAAAACTCTGAAACTTTTCAAAAGTCAATATATAAAATTACGTAAATATTGCTGTTAATACTTCCTATATATAAGAAATACTTTCTTGAGCTTTTGTTTTTGATGTATACGTGTTTGTTTTTGTTTTTGTTTTAATGCATAGTTATATTATATGTATGTACATGTACTTATGTAGAGGACTTTCTGGCAGATAGGTACGATCCTAAAAATTGATCCTCTTTAAATAACGTTAACATTGTTATACCTTATTCTAACGAGATCTGTTTGATTCCAGAAGACAATTTATCTTTAAGATATCATCTAGTGTCAGGCAGATAACCTCTCATAACCAAATTCGTCAGATTAAGGTAGTCACTATACTCTAACCAGATCTGTGAGATTGCTGAAGTCAATTTTCCTTACCATTACCCCCCAAAATGAGGAAGATGCCTTTCACTAACCAGCTATGCTAGAATCAAGAAACCAATTACCATTTAGCAGTTATATCAAAATGAAGAAGGCAATTTATCCCAAACAAGTAAGATAAATGAAGCGGAAGACCTACCCTAACCAGATCCGTCAACAAGGACGATTTGAAATCCCAGTCAAGTTTAATATTCTCGTTGTTCAGGACATCCTGGAATAAACAAAAGAGGTTTATGTAAGGTATTCCATAAGTTTAAATATCCGGCTTATTTCGATGTCTTATCAAAATTTAAAATAACTTCAGCATTAGGACCTGCATGTTGCACGATTACAACATATTAATACAATGCTACATGATGACAATAGTGTACATAACAGGTTACATGATTACAATATTGATATACCATGTGAAGTGATACCAATATTGTACATGCCATTTTACGTAAGTATAATGTGTTACATTACATTACACGTGATTATATTATAAAACATAACATGTCACGTGATTACAACATTGCGCATTGCATGTTACGTACTTTCAATATTTTCATAAATGTTCTGTAATTTCAATACAGTACATAAAATGTTATGTGATTACAATTTACATACTGTGTTAAGTTAATACAACAGTTTATGCATTGTGTTGCATAATAGCGATAGAACATACTTCTGCATAGTTATGACATTTAACACAGACTGATAATTAAGTTACGATCAATTACGTTTGCAGGATGTGGATAACTACGAAATTAAAATACAAATTACGTAACACCAATTAGTTAATATTATTTTGCATAATTCCAAAAACTCAGCTGAGTTACATGTACGAATAATGCAAATATAGCAGTAACAGTACATTTGAAGAGCGATGGTTCCAGGGACAAAATGCTAACAAAACCAGGGCAACATCACTGGAGATAATTTTGCCTATAAATCACAATGATGGATTTCTTATTGAGCACTTAACATTTCAGAATTGGCTCTTAAGGATAAGACTGATGAATTTATTTCGTGACAAACTTTACTGAACTCTACATTTGGGATTATTTTATCATGTGTACTGAAAAATACAATTGGTCTCCTTACCTTCAAACTGCCCCTATTGCAATGCTCGGATACAAGGGCCGGTCGGACGGGGTCATTTAAAAATCCATACAGAGGGTTCACATTTTCATGACGGATGTCCCGAAGCTATTAAGATATTAAATATAAAAAGATAAATTCATGAATCATCCGATCAATAAATTCTATTAATATTTAATATAGAACAAAGCAAACAAGATAGCGACGTTTGATTGATGATGCATGATGTTTCAAAAGTAATACGTGCCATACAACATTTGTCAGTGTAGGAAATAGAAATTACTGAAGTAATCGACCACACATATATCAAATTATATTGATTTATGATTTATAATAAATCGTCCTGTTCTGTTCCCCGTTTATCTCCATTTTTGCTCGCCATTTGCAGATATTAAATTATCTTTGCCGAGGCTTTTCATATCAAGGTCTTAGAGTTTTATTTTGGTGTTTGAAAGATAATGCTATATTTATTTTAATTTTAAATGTTATTGCTATTTTACGTACTACAAAATTGCAACCTCAAAATCGGGAAAACACTGATTCTCCTGTAAAGGGATATTATGATTTACACTGGGTTATTATACTTGCATGACAAATTAATAAACTCATCAATAAAAAAGACAGAGTGGTCACATGATAGCCTCATAGAAAGCGCTGTGTATCGAGTTACCTTCTGAACAAATGTTTGGTCAACATGATCAAACTAAAACAAAATTTGAACTTGAAAATTGACTTAATTAATTGACAATTAAAAGTCGTTATGGTTGATACATCTCAAAATACAAAGAAATCACGTTTGGTTACGCCAAACCATGACCTACGAGGTATTTAACTTAATATTATTTTGACTCTTGTTATCGTGCTTATTCAGCGTTTCTTCAGATTCTGATCTTTCTTTTTCGTATAGCGCTGAAGTGAACTATGATATACAGATATTGATGTGCTTTTTCCCTTGCAGAATCTGGAGATATACAGGGTAAAGAAAAATAGGGATGCTGCCCTAATTGGTTTACTCTTTTATGTATATATTGTTATGTAACTACCGTTTGTGATGAATTATAATTATCCTTTTTGACCATTACGACCTCATTTTGTTGATATAATGCTTAAAATACACGACACACCATGCAAATTATCAACTAAGATAGTTCAACATTGCACCTCAGGTTGCTTAATAGTCAGTGGCTAAATAAACCAATACAACGGAGTAAAATGAAAAAACATATCATCAGTACACTTTAACACAATTGGAACCCATATATAATGACAAAAAAACGACACGAGATAAAGATATAAAAGGATAATGATTGACACGATGGAACTCGGTGTCTCCTACCAATTATTGGTAGCCAATGATACTATTTAACGTTTGTATTTAAAATTGTAATTGTAATTGATAGAATGGTGTGAATGTAATCGACATGTTAACAGCTGTGGTGATGAAAAGACGTGACCTATGTGTGTAGTGTACGTGTAGTGTTGAAGGCAGTATGTTGATGTATCTGCTTCCCTGCGATAGCAGGGATCTGATGCCGACTCTAGAGTGCTTCCTCACTGAAATACTATACCGAATGCACCCAGTACAGCTTTTCACCTAGTCACATTATACTGACAACGGGCAAACAAGTTGTTGCGATCACCCTATATGCAGACCATTTAACAGGGAATAGTAGCTATATGTGCCTTTGTAATGACTTTGGTAGATCCAGTTTATCTTATGAAAAAATCAAATTTGACTGGAATATACCGATTCTTACACAGCATTTGCGAATATACAGTAAGTCAAGGTCTAAGGCTTGTGAAACAACAAATCTCAATTATTTGTCTTAGACTTAAACAGAACGAAGTCCTGAATCTGGACCAAAAATAGTGTTATCTACAAAACTTGCCATGTTGTAAATGTAATAAATAAGAAAAAGAAACAAAAGTAAATACATTGTGTACACTGTACATATCATACACATGTCTGTTCTACAATACATTGTATACACTGTACATATCATACACATGTCTGTTCT
>JAUMHH010161792.1:0-19968 GCA_032359455.1 Chlamys rubida | reverse complement strand
ATTGTATACACTGTACATATCATACACATGTCTGTTCTACAATATATTGTATACACTGTACATATCATACACATGTCTGTTCTACAATATATTGTATACACTGTACATATCATACACATGTCTGTTCTACAATATATTGCGCTGATTTCAAACCAAAACGTGACAGAAAATGTATCGGCTATGACAAGTTAATTTCTTTTCAATCAACATGTCCTTATTTACACTCAATTGATCTTTTATAATAAAATCTGATATATTTTACATCCAATTTGTTCACCGTTGATATAGTTTTACATTTGTACACCTTTTAAACTTTTTTATTTCTGGTTTGATGTATTTGTTCTGTAAATGTCTATTTTTACAGTGTTGTGTGGCCCTAAATGATTCGCAGTGTCGATGGGCCGTGAAACAATTCAAAAACCATACAAAGATCGACAATATATAATACGTTATTAAGTACACTATAAACAACGCTCGACCACACGACATTACATTTTCAAAAAAAAAAAGATTTGTTTTAGTGAACAATGTAGAAATTCCGTTCAGGTCTTAAGGACATCAATACAAATCGTATTTGTTTGGATGTGAAATCACAATACATACTTTCAAAAGGACATACGCATAGGAGACTATCTGATAAAATGTCGTTGACGGCCAATACGGGATCGTTCACGTCGCCTTCAGTTATCGTTAAACTCATGTGATTACTGTGGGAGACTATAGTTCGTGAGAAAAAACCGATAGGCTGTTCTCCAGATAAAACACGATGCAATAACATTTACACATTGATCACATGACTTTAATACCAGTGGTTGTTATACGATGTGCAATTTTTACAACCCTATATTTTTGTCAGACACACATGAAGTTAAAATTCCATCTTTGGTATTTTCATGATTTTAGAAAAACACAAAATGTTAAATACATGGTACATTTAGTTACGAGATGTGACACAATTATCATGAGATGATAAAAATAATCAAAAGATTGAAACAAATGAATGATTTAACTGTCAAATTTAACGTAAAATGAAGAGGATAATGGAATTTTATACAGCCTAATCCAGAGATTTACCAAATGAAATTGACATTTTTAACACCTAGTGAGACAGATTTTATAATAGTATGATACAGTCTCTATTGCCAAGTTACCACGTATCTAGCTCTAGTAAGGCATCTTTTGTCACAGTTGTAATGAAGTAAGACTGTTTAGCACTGGTATAATAATGTTTTAACTATCAAGTTATTTACTCTTAGTAAGACACATTTTATCATTGTACGATCATGATTGACAAGTTATCTCGTTCTGGAAAGAAGTATTTTATCATATGTATAATGATGTGTTAAATGTCAAGTTATCTACACTTGGTTCAGACAGCCTGCACTGTTTTATCAGAAATTATGGTAAGGTTGATTTTATATTTGAACACGACGTAACGCGTAAGTACCATTTGTGAAATACATCCTGTGCCGATGTCTGATTGTGTAAGACAAAATCCCCTTTATCATTTCAGTGTATTCTTATCTTCAAAACTGCGTTTATATCTGCACCGTAACTAAGCATGTCGTACAGACGTGTGGGAGAGTGTCATAGGGCTGTGTTAGTGACGCACTCCAATGGTGTTGTCTAGCATATACAGACACTTCATATTAATCGTGACGTCATGACGTTTAGATATATCCCATCCTTAATCATTATAACGGGAGACGTCAACTCGCGCCTTATTTGTAGTGATGTTCCTGGCGATCTTGTTTTACGCATACAAATAGGTCTATACAGTCACCTTCAACTCGGTAACATGCTGTTCCACAGGCAAGGTGTAAAATACACATTAGTGGGCTTGGTACTATATCTACATATACAGAAAAGATTTTGGAAGATAGCGTTTTATTATACAGATATGTTATTTCATTATTTCATAATAGCAAACACGTTAATTTTCCTGACCGTTTGAAGTTTTAAGCAATTTATGTATTTTTGTATGTGCTTTGTGATTTTGAATATTGATTATATAAACATTTTAGAACATGATATATCATTATCGATAAAGCTATTGGATAGCTAAACGATTTTGTTGGATATACAGAATAAAACTATTTCTGTGTTTAGTTGTTTTTGTTTCATTATTACACAAAACGCATTATTCCGTGTATAACAAATCCAATGTGTCGGGAATAACGATGTTTCACGGTCCTCCAAACAAAGACGTCATTACGTTATCAAGGCGACAAATCCTGTTGCCATCTACGTCGACGTGATTGATGTTCATTAGCAGATAATGACCGCTAGGTGGCGCTGCCACTACCGAACGACCAACATAGTTAATTTGAGTCGTTGTGGATTGATTACGTTTTGCCTTTTCGTTGTACTTTTTGCTTCATTTCTTATCGGTAAAATAATGATTATCTGGTAAGTAGCAATTGGAACTTGCCTGGTGTAAACAACTGAATAGCTAAACTTTTATAAATTGTTGATTACCTTCCTACAACAGTAAACAAATCTATTTTCAACGCCCTCCGTTATCCAAAACAAGATGTTTTAATGTTTATATATTTTAAGCAAAATGCAGCATTTAAAATGAGACAAATATCTCAATAAAGAATGAAGGTTATTGATTACAAGATGATGACTATGGTTTGGGAAATGCCATCCGGTCGGAAAGCTAAGCCTGGCTAGGTCATAAGACATTCGTTAATTCATAAACAATAATAAAATATGTAAACAGGCAGTGGTGCTATTACATATGTGTGTCTATTTAAAGCGGAACATACTGTCAAAATTCAGATTACGTCTGTTGTGGATACACACAACCCCTATGAAATAAAACTGTATCAGGTCATTTGATTATGAAAATTGCTTCCACAGGAAAGCTGCTTCCTTTGCTGAAATATTTCCAATGCTAAATGTCAACCACTGCTAAATACCTTCCATTGCTAAATCATTTCCATTGCATTTCCGTGCAAACGAGATTTCTGACACATCCTAACGTTATCAAGATGTCTGACTCTAGCGGTTGTCGCATATTAATCGAGGCGGTAAGAGAAGCTTCGCAACGACGCTGATCCAATTGCGTTCAAAGCCAAATTAACGCAATTTCTTATGGTAATACTCATAGAGGAACTTGCAGTGGAAATGTAAATATATCATAATGCAAATATGACCTGGCGTATTCCATGACGTCACGCAGCGCAACGTTTATGCAACACGTACAAACAGCGGCGTATGATATTCACAGGTTTTCGACAAATTAGGGTATTGATTACACAAGTCATTGTATACTATAAAATAAGAGGAATCATTATTTCACCTACCGTTCTAGTGTACGCCAGAATTTTCCCCTTCATTTCCAATCCTTTATACTTTAATTCCTTTATGTACACGATGTCTCCCTGTAAAAAAGGAATTATGATATATTTGTTTTAGCCAATCACATTCACACCTTTTTGAGCCTATGTCTCTCTTTCCTATATGTGATTAATGCAAAATGTGTCTATACCCCATTTATTAAAATCAAGCAAGAACAATACCATATTATTGTCCGAATGAAGACAACATCCGTCCACATATCACATTAATAATGTCACAATCAACAACATGTGAATATCCTAAATCTTATATAAAAAAGGCTGCTGATAATAATATAGACATCTGTATTATGTATTTATTATCAATAAGTATAACATAACAATAGTCTAAGGAAGTCTCCGACACCATAAATAAGAAAAAATCATCAATACAAGGAAAATGGATGTTTAGACAGAAAAAAAATAAAGATGCTTAGAAATCGATTCTACAAATTTGTATCTTAAGCTTTCTGTTGTTTGGAGGTCATGGTGTCTTTCGTTTTGTTTAATGTCTTTTCAGTTCCTATTGTTTATTGTTTACTAATGTTGAAATATGACGTCGTCGTTTTGCCTGTGCCTTACGACATATGTGTCACTCATTATCGGTTTCTGTTAAAATAAGCATGGTGCCTTTTATCTACTTTTTTCCCATATGAACAGAAAATGTAACAGAAACAAATGATCTATTACTGTATGTAGGCGTTAACGTACATCTAAAACCAAGCATTGTTTTCATGCTGTGAGATGCTTTTGAACGTATTTTATCTTCCTACATTGTTGCACTTTAAGAAAAATCAATTATTGAAATCTCTTTTAGAAATTTGATTAAACATGCTATGTTTTTCTAGTCTATTTATGGTGCGAGTTTTGTAATTGTATAGAGAAGGGTGCACTCTGTGATCAGAAGAACCTGCAATATCTATGGAATATACATGATATATCAAAGCATCCCACTACACCACTGTGGGTAGTGGTAATTGCTTGTAACTAGCATGATATATGTACGCGTCCAACTCTGGAAGATATATGATATGTGTACACGCAATATGTTGTATTGGTTCTCAAAAATCTTGCATATATTTATTTGTACATTTCACACTTTTTTGTAAAGTCTCATGAACGTTTGATATACATGGCATTTACATAATGCTAACATATGTCCCCATAGTATTTGTAGGAACAAAAACATGGAATACTACATACATGTACCGGAAAAATACGCTGTCATGGTTCTTTTGACTCTTTCACCTTCCGCAATAAGGGCGAAATTGCCATGACAGCGTATATAAGAAAACAAATAAGTATGACATGTGAACGGCGAAATTAACACAAGGTGAACATAGATTTTCCTAGTGATTGGTGAACATTCGACTAGGTTGTCCCGTACTCAGCATGTATAAAATGGGTATACTTTTCAGTATTCTATTTAGTGGCATTGACAAGTGTTCGTTCTTAAACCTTGAAAAAACATGCAAACGCACTTGGTACCACTCAAATATATTCTCTACTGTCTCCGTTTCCTAGTCATGTTGAGGAAATCATTCACTATGACTTGTATGCCATCTAAACATAGTTTATAGGACTATATGAATACTCTACTAGTTGAAAAGTACTTACAGAAATCATATATGATAGTAATAACATGTTAATTTAAACGTAAAACATTTGCAGTTACAAAATGATCGACTTTAAACAGAAAATCACATATTTTTTTCACATTACATTAAAATTCATTATAGATCAGCAAGTATCAAATGCGTTTAAGCTTCGTACACTTACTAAATTCAATTTGCTGATTGAGTTTTGGATAGCAAGTTCAATAGCAAGAACAATTCCGTTTTTACCCATTCTCGAGCTTATTAAAATTCAGCCTCCAGGCTCACACGCACCGCGCGTAGCCACTGGTAACATACAATTGTGCTTCAATTATATTTCGACTATCAAATTAGACCTTATTGAATAATCTATTGTGCAAAATGCATTTCTGAACACATATTTGCCGTCTTTTCCCTTTTTGTGCATCAAATTGACTATTGCGTTTGCACATTTTAATGAATGAAAGCACAAGCGTCAACGAAAATTACATTAGGTAGATGATCACGAATCCATTAGAGCGAGATGTGACAAAATCGGGAAAACATAATATATTTCAAGGACTCATTCGATTTCCCTTGCTATAAATATCGGTCATTTCTGCAAGCGTTTGTTGTTCCTGCGTTTAAATGTTAAGTTCAGTTTGGAATCAAAAGTTTAATGATAAGATTGAAAAATGTCGTTAAGACAGAATATCTAAAGGCTTCGTTGTTTAAACATCACGTTTTGCTTGTATCACTTATCCGTTGCAATTGAAAAACTGAAATATGATCATGGGTCAGTCCTATAAAACAGTAATCATAGTTAATTTTATTGATTACATTTGGGAGGCTCAATTTTTGTGGTTTAGATACAAGAAAACAGTAATGGCTACCAATTTACGCTAATAAGATTGTTTCATATCATGCTTCTTATTAAACCTACAACGATAATTTCAACTGAGTGTGGAATTTGGTTCGGATGTGTTTTACGTCGTTGACATAAATACATTTAATGAATAAATAAAAGTACATAAGGATTATGTAATAATACCAACAATAAATGAGAAACTGGAAATGGGAATGTGGGTTTACAATACATTAAAAACAGCATTGGCTTTGTCTTCGAGTTCCGATTTTCCCCCTTATTATCTAAGGACGCATTTTGTAGTGTAAGTTTTATTTTCTTGTTAATTGTGTTATCCCCTTTGTACAAACGCTGTTACAACAATACTTTACAGAAGGTTCTTTCCGTATAACGTCATAGAAGGAAATGCTTTGCAGACACCAACACGGATAAGAGTATAGCTTATAATATTTTATTCTATTATTCTTCATGTCCCTTTCTTTTCCTCATTTCCTTTCAAAACGGAACCTATTTGGGATATGAAAGTGGTTCTTGGCCACTAAATGCAGTTTGTTTTATCTTGTGTATCTTTTACAGCAGACATATTGATTAGGATCACTTCTTTACTAAAGTCTGATTAATGCTCTGAGAGGTCGAGGTTGTTCTGACGAAATGTCACACTTGAAATGAATAATTGTCTGTGTCTGGAATGTTTTCAAAACAGTGACCTTTGTTCTTACTCTCGTCCTTTCTTTCCTTCAAAATATATATCTCATCGTAATTTACGAGGGTTGATATTGTGCTTAGACCCATAACGTAATGTAATCTGAAACTGTCATGAAGGAATCATTATATCGATATATTTTGCTCGAGATGGGTTTGCTATTTGCTTAATTTCGCGGTGTTCATACCAACTCGATATTGGAACTGTAAATCATTCGCCGCTTTCCACCGATCAACGTCGTAAAATACACTTTCCATATAAGGGATTTATAATTATCTACAAAAAAATCTCACGTTCTCATAATTGGCTAATTTGCATGTGGCTTTCTAAATTTAATAATATCCATAATGCTTGTGATTGAGATTAATATTAGCCAAGTAAACAACACAGTTGATTAGTTCCGGGAAATTGCACGAAGGCGACTTTTTATTTTCTCCTGCAAGAGACAGCACGCCGTAATACATTTTTTTACAATATCATTAAATTTATATGCTTCAATAATTTAATTTGCGGACAATATTGGCTTAATTTCGTTCCCTTTTTGCAGAAGGCACTGATGCATGTGATTTCCCATTTCATGCTTGTCGTAGGATACGCTAATTGGAAGTAAAGCTCTCATTTAAGCTTTTGTTGCACAGTTTGAAAGGTTCGAGGGTTGAGATCGAAATGAGTCTGGTAAAATTGAAAAGTAATTTTAAGTTAGGTTCATCTGCATATGTTACAGTACTGGTGTACGTTCCACTGCTTTAGACTTCAATAAAGTTAAAACAATGTCCTGCTGTATACAAATAATTGCCTTATGATGCAAATATGTTAAGGTTGACTGTCCAGCAGAATTTCATTTGTGTCTATTAGGATATGATGATTGATGATATTAAAGTTAATTTCACTGAAAAGGTTCATTTAGCGGGAATGTAAGGTATATGTGCAAGTTTCATCGAGTCACTGCTATGTTAAATTGATGTAAGAATACTTGTACATATGGAATTAATTTCAGTATACATGTTGATGAAACGACACAAATGAGACTCTAGCATGATGGTGGATTTTGTATTTTGGCCTCTGCTCAGGGATATTGAATAAAACAAAACAACAATCTGACGTATTTGTTTTAAGAGTTGGGATCATTTTTCCCGTTTCTGATTTTTCTTACTACATTTTATATTTTTTTATGTCTCTTTTGATACACCTATATTTTTCTTTTATGTTCTACGATGTATCCTTGATTCCTTAACTGGCTGTCGTACCGTTTCGTTTAGATCCCGCGGGCTGACTCCAAGTGCGGGTTCTACACAAGATATTACAGCAGTGTTCAGTAGAGTTTATATAACGCAGGCCTATTATCTCACGATAGTCATTCAAAGACGTTCATTGTGACGGTACTATCATGAGTCAGCTCACAGACAAAATAGTGTATATTTACTAAGCAGTTTTTAGGGATCAACCTCGGCTTATGCTTTTTTTGTAAGCTCCAAATTACAAGACTACTACATAATAACAGTGTATAGTAGATTATGTAAAACCAAATAATTTGTTTCCATAAACCACCGGTTTATATAAATCATTCATAGTCAAATTATATCCTTTAATGAAATACACACTAAAATACATTTTTATCAATATGTAGAGATAAAAAACGGTATCGTTTGTGAGGTGCAGTCCCTTCTTAGTTTAAAATAATAACAGTCAGTCTTTGAACGAGCGAGGATCTGTTGTTACTTTGTTACTCTGTTGATTTGTTGTAGGGTTGTTTTGAGTCTTTGCATTCGCTTTGAAAATGGACCAAAAGACAATATAACGGTTTTTTAAGTATAACGTCATATTGCAGTGACGAGGGGCGATAATTCAGCGAAATGCATTTATTAATGATATCCCAATTGCACAAAAACATATAAAAACCTGAATACAGTGACCCATCTTCGATATCCAGGGGTTACGCTCACTTTCGCTCTCCACATCCCTGGAATATGTCATAGCAAATTTGAAGGCAGGAAGATAGCTGTTTGATTGGTCTCAGGCAAAAAAAACTGACCAATCGCTGGGCTGATACTTGTCCTTTGTAGGACCGTTACCGTTACGTGACTGCGAAATTCTTTTGATGTACATCAAAGGAACGAACTAGTCTTCTTGTCTCATCAACAAAGTGGCGCACATTGAGCCTTCAATTTTGCTGTGACATATTCCAGGGTGCAGAGAGCGAGCGTGAGCGTAACACCTGGAAATCGAGGATGACAGTGACCATACTCCTTATAAAGACAACATCAAGGTAGACATACATGAATGGTACATTAACATGACATTTGCGGTAATCAAAACAACACCAATGCTTACTGGTGGCTTAAGGTCGACTACGATAATTACCTTGTATCTGGCAATCTCAGAAAACTCTGTCCACTCGTGTAGGCTGATCAGTGACCGGCTGGACTTTTCCGACGCCTTGAGAAGGTCTGGTGGATCTAGGAACCCACCATTGGTCAGCTGTGTTATAGATAAACACCATATTGAATACACCTTTAAGCATCATATTAAACAAAATTATTAAATAATAGGGATCGAAAGATTTTGTCATTAATATTAAGCGTCGTATTTCCCTCTAGAGAACAAAACACTTAACATCAAATTAAAGGAATGACACTACCTAACTTATATCAATGTCGATATGAGGTTATAATTACGCCGATATTTCCGCAGTTAAAAAAAAAGAACTTTTATACTGAAAATTCATTTTTTCGTGAGTTCAATATACTTAAATCCTTCAGTCTTATTTTCCTTGTAAAAATCCGCAAGTGTGACAAAACAAAATGGCGAAGATGAAGAGGAGTATATTGGTTATGTAAAATCTAAAACAATAGTTAATGGCAGTAAAGAGTGTAGACGTTAACGTACTAACTATGCCTCTGGATAAGTTTTTGTCTCACAATGAGTTAGTCAGACGAAATGTATCTGACATTGTCCTTCTAATTAGGATTCAAATCATTTGACCCAAACGACCTTTAGATATACGCTGGTAAGACATGTTTCAAGCGCATACTCTGAAATAGGTACGTGACAATTTGAATGAAACATTAATTTTAAGCTTGCACTCCAGGAGGAATTATCAGCACCGGTCATCATGATCATACAACACGTCAATGCGATTAATTTAATACTTCGATAGTGGATTGTATGGAATCAAGCTGTCCTCAACTCAAGTAGATCGTGATAACTCTGCCTCAATTGCTGAACTCCAATGAAAATCACAGCCAGTCATCCACACGCGATATCGGCCGACATCACGCTTCGTATAACAGACAATACGACAATAGTCTGGGATAGGGAGTGGAGATAAATTTCCCAATTTTTGTTGATTGTATGATTCAAATGGACGTTATATACAATGGGAAAGTACTTCCCAGCGTCAGCATACATGTACACAGACAAAATCGGATCTTATAAGTTGGTTGTTAGGGAGAGTCAAAACGGCAGTATTATGAACTGCAGACACACACAAAAGTAGAGGTATCAACGAAACCGGTATTCGAACTAAAAATCGTTAAAGTAACGTTAAATGTGAATAAAGTAAAGATTTACATTGAGGCCCTTAAAAAGAACAATAACAACACATGTTCTAGACGGGTAAACATCTGCTTCATTGACATCACCAGCAAATGTCGGTGGTGATACCAGCCGCACAGGGATGATAAGTTATTTCTGCACCACATTTGTTGCTTGTATTATTTGATGCATTCATTTTTACATCATCGAAAAAGCAAAGGTCATATGACGGTGTCTACTGCCGGTTTGAAAACCGGAGGGCCACTTTAAGATCTAATTATATTTAAATGTCACTGAGTTGGACTTGGTAGCAGAATCTATCAATACGATCATATTAGCAGGACAACAGACTTACCAGAGGTACCTAGAGACGAACATCTGAACGAATGTACATATTTATAGAAACAGAAAAAGACTCCAAATGTTGCAATAGAGACAACTGCTGCTATTCCTTTATCAGAAGAAAAAGACGAATATTCCGATTATATAGTGAACCCGGTTGATTCGAAGAAAGGCCATGCAAAGTCTAATTTCGTTTCTACCGAACTTTCAGGTAAAACGTAAGTGCTGAACAGAAAAGGCAGATATTTTGTCCTTATAACTGCATGTATGAAAATTTATATGGAAAGTGGTAAAATAAACAAAAAGAATCAAACAAATAAACATATATCACATCGCCTACAAACGAATAATTAAATTAACACTGTAAAATAAATGTCAAAACAAAATAATAACAAAATTACTAAGGAGATGAACAGGACAGAAACTTGCGATAAAAACAAGGTGAAACACATTAAACGACGTTTCGTGTTCAAAACTATGAAATGGTGTAACCACTACCTATCTTAAACGTAACGAATACATCTTTAATCTTGTCAGACAATTAAATCTCAAAAACGGAAAATAAGTCATAACGAAAACCGTAAAAAATCTACAACATAGATTGTCACCTCACAGTTACTCAAACAACATTTCTTGATCGGTATCAGACTCATCCCGTATCGTTATTAGACACGCGCTCATCATGTCCACAGTAGACCGACATATTTTAGGTAGCATTCACCGCTTATATAACATCAAAAGGCGACTGACAAAATCTTGGAAAAAAATAGTTCGGAAACGTAATTGTATTTCGAAACTACCACATACCAGATCGTCTGCATTGACACAAATTACTTGAAGTAGTTTGCCTATAAAGTGAAGAGAATGGTGGTGAACAATTGATTATAAATACAAAAAAAATATATAAATTGACATTTCATTTATATTTAATGGCCTTATGTTATCATTTAATTGCTCTGATGGCACATGATGACTTTGTGTTGGTATCTTCTCAGTTCCTGTTTTAGTTCCTGTTCGTTCGTATCGACTATGTATTGATATCGACCTTGTGTGTTGACTTTATTGCACGCTTTGAATCCTTAGGCCAAATCTGGCTTAATTCAATTAATTATCTAAAATTCCAAACATTAATGGTGCCGCAGAAATATCGACTCATAAAATTATATTTCAAAAGAAGGCACAAACCAATATATAAAGCATACATATCTATTAACTGTCTGCAACTGCAATACAATTTATAAATTCATTATTTGCTTAGATATTCCTTTACTTCAGATCTTTGAAATAAAATACACGTGTTTTTATCCACGTTGTCAATTTCTATATAAAAATATCAAATTGCTCAAAAATGCTATCGGATGTTACTTGTCCTTCCTTAATAATGACAGGGAACATAATAACGGAACGATATATATCACACATGCGAGACATACTACTCTATTTAAAACCTCGGAAGCTGTATACCATTGACGTTTTGATATCCTTGCGGTGTAAAAACGTCAGATCATCCGGTTCTAGCAGTACCCTATTTGGTCCCTTCGTCATCAACCTCTTGGTTTTCCGTCTCCTGTAATGACAGATTCAATAGATAAACAAACCGTCATGACATGTTTATATCAGTTTGATAACAGTCGGCTGGCTTATTTGTTATTTAATCCCCTAATAATATTGAGGCACCAAAAGTTATGTTGAAATTTTAGTGATAACATGTCACTTATTGATTTTCTATCAGATATTGGCTTAGCACTCTACTACTACTACTAATATAAACTTTATTTCATTCCAAATTAAGTTGCATTACACCACATAACATACAAAGTACAGAGGAATGGGATCCGGAAACAAGTTGAAATAACTTATATAAATCCGTTTCCGAGAATTTATCTCATTAATTTAAGGCATGATGGCATAGTTACTGAATTATATGGAAAGAAATATAAACACTTAAAACAGTAACATACAAAATGTACTTTTAAACGTAGTTCGAGGGATATTTGAAATGTGAGCAAAAGAAGAGGGGTACAGGGGGTGGGGGTGGTGGTGGGGGGATAGATGCCCGTGCCAATAAGAATAGAAGGATATTTGAAACAAAGGATCGTTGTATAATGAATAGAACATAGTCAAATGTTTTAGAATGGATGATGAAGTCATGTTTTCATTTGCTTGCATGCAAGAACACAGAGGACTATCAATTATGTTTATCTGGTATAGATAAAACTTAAGGGAACTACACTCCATTCTTAATCTAGCATGATATATTCGTATTAGTTTACAGCTAGCATACTTTCCATTATTTATCAACATATATTCTCTGAATCATCCTCAGTTGATGTCACAAAGAACTGATGAATTGGTTAATCTATGATGTGCTCATAGGCGACCTCTATTTATTGACTGAAGACGCTTGGTCTTCAATACGATTTTTTTTCGATAATTCAATATAAACCAAATAGGAAAATGTGCTTGCCATGATTTAACCACAAAGGATATGGTTCTTAATATATTTATGACACTGTTTATTTGACTTATTTGAAGAGGAAAACTGTTAGATTTAGGTCGCTGACAGCAACCTTAAGATGGATCTCGGAAATGGATACGGGATTTTTGTTTGGCCGATGATGTTCCCTGCGTTTTGTTGAAATCTAAGCAAATTATATGTATATTTTTTTTATATTAATTTGCACAAAATCTGCCATATTTTTCATGTTGTTAATTATTGGTTATGAGTTGAATTTTAAGTCATCTTTCTTATGAATTGACGCTATATATTAATATTTCCCTCGCTTATTGTGTCTTTCACAGATAATTCGACTAATCAATATATTTACCTTGGCAATACATCAAACATAAATATACCAAAGCGCCAGGCATAGATACATTACAACATCAACAAAAAACGCTTCCCGAGATATACCTTGCTCAGTTTACAAAACAAAAACCCAGAGGAAACGTCACCAGTCAGTCAAAACCCCGTGATCATGTTCGAGGACGGCGTAACAGATCCAGTTCACCGCAGTTAGCTATATAGTTAATTAATTCAAATTTCAAATTCAAATTCAAAAATTTATTTGCACATTTGTAACTACAAAGTACAGTTTGAAGGAAAAATAGTAAAACACAGTGAAATACATACATAGACATGTACATGTAGAAAAGCCGCAAAGTGATTGCTTTTATTCCTAATATACATTAACATGAACAAAATTAACATAGCTTCAAATAGAAAATTTAATTTAAACATTTTTACCTGCAAAGTCCATACCTTATACTGTCAGCAAGCCTATCTCCTCAGTTCTAGAGACTGTTTAATGAATAAGCAAGAGTCGAGTATAAACTTAATTAATAATGCCTATAAGATTAAGTAAAATATCCATCAAGGACAAAAACAAGACATTGACATTTTTCTAATTGATCTAGTATGTCGAGCGTTTCTCAGTCAAATTATAAAAGATAAAAACAACACAACGGAAATCAGGTGTTCCGGAAGATACAGAATTCACATATAACCAATCTGACACATTTCCAATATATAAATATTGTATAATATAATTTGAATTCAACAGTGTTAGCAATTAAAAAGCAGCTAACAGATACACAATAGCAACAAAAATACCAAAAAGTACTTTGTATCTCTTTAGAGTTAGGTAATAAGAAAGATTATTCAAGTGAGATATTCATTTGACATAAGTGAGAAAACGGCTGGATGAGCAATTAGGTAAATGTGGTAATGCATGGCTTTTACAGACATAAAATATTCTAGGTTTCCAGCTCATCAATTTGATGATTACGTCCATTATGCTGATCTAGTTTTCATTCGAAGGACAAGATATTAAACAGGGGAGTAAAATAACGAAAAAAATGAAATAAACCCTTTCATGTTGCAGGAGATCAGGACATTAATTTTAAAATCGAGTCACTAAAAATGTTCATTTATCTCTTCGTGAAAAGGCTACCTCCCTCGCTATTGAATTACAAATGACATTCCTATGGTATTCAAATTAAGGTTTTTTAAAGATTAGGGCTGCCATAACAGTTTAAATATCCAAACGTAGGACCAGCGTAATCATAAAGAAGTTGTCAGTAAAATAGGTTTACGGGATATTTTCAGCCAATCAAAAGCCCGGAAATCCATGCACCTGCCCGAGCAATATTTGTCCGACGCAACTCGGGTTTTAATATGGGATCAGGATGAGATTGAGAGCTTCTTGAAATATGAGTCAATATTTAGATCACGAATCTAAGTAAACATCGGTATCGCGGACAAACACCCATTACCATCGCGATCCTTCATATTTTCCCTAAAAATATTTTGAGATAAATTATCTTTCCGCAGAATTTTCAAGTAGGGGTACACAAGCAAGTGCCGTGGATTTGAGAACATGGAGGGAGGGTTTATGGACTTTTGTATATTGACACCAGAAGTGCTAACATTATTTAGAAATTGATATAAATAGCTGTAAAATAGAAATGAAGTCCACGGATATTTTACAGTATAATAGAGGTATTATATTACTGTTGAGCATGAAAATGAGGTCGAAAGTCCTTGAGAACAGAAAAATATCCTTTATAACTTCTCCAATACAGAACAAGATATTCATTACTTTAAATCTCGGGAGGAAAATTTCCTATTGATAAAGTACAATACCTTGGATGTATTCACCAGTGTGACTCTATTAGGGTTGGTTAAGTGTGGGACTGTAAAGTTACATGGAGAACACAATGCTAGTGAAGGGTGTATTGTCGGTGGCTGTCATTGTCCAACAGTTCACACCTATTTGGTACCGTAAGTGTACACACATACAGACCAGAATTAATGAAGACTTCAGACTTTTCTAGTGGCTCTTTAGCCGATTTTCTTATCACGGTAAACAAACAATCTAGGGAATACGAGGACGGCTGGAGAAGGAGGCGATGTCTGCTGTTGCTGATGGGGGCGTAGACTCAACAGAGTGTCATAAAGGAGAAGGACAATTGTTAGGACTTTCTTATCTCAGAAAAAAACATTGGAAAACATCGTGTTTTTCCTGATGATTAATTAAACGGATGAAGAGGTATGGTGATAACTAAAGATACCTTTTGGGTAGCTTTCAAACCGGTCTTTTTTCGTTATGAACAAATATACTGGGCCAAATTATGTAGAAAAAATTGTATAAATGAAACGAAGGTCTCATATGTGCATCTGTGCATCATGGAAAATGTTTGAACGGAACTGTGTTGCATGCCATCATGAATGCTATAAAGATCAATTTCATTCCTTAAGCGAGCGAAATTGATAAAATCTTGTATATATAGTACATGTCATTGTTTTAAATAGTATTTCATTAAGTCTATGCATAAGGCCTTTGACTTCTGATACTATGACCAAAGAAATCTTGAAATTGAGCAGCCATAATGAACCTCTAAAGAAGGTAGACACAAACCCAAATGCTCTGGAATACAAAGCGTGTCAGGCACTCGTCATAATGTTTTTTGTCACATCTACATTGGATTATCTGACTCAGTACTATCTCTACACGCTAGGCTGCGCTCTTTGATACCATTTTATATTCCCGAAACAAGCCTGGCGGAGAGTAGAGAAAACTACGTGAGGCAATCCAGTCTATTGTCACATTTATAGGAATGTCTGTCGGTAACGAACCTCTAAAATGGTGAATAACATAAATCGAATAAGAACGATATACTTAATCAGCATCTCCAGTTAAAATGATGAAGCTGAACCATACCACCATTTATAATGCCGCTGTATCTTTTCCCTTGATATCTAGACACGTTTAAATAGTTTTATATTTATATAACATTTAACCAACACGAATTAATCAATTTATATCCATAAGCTAACTTGGCACCAGGTAAGGTAGCACCTGTTCAGGGATTTAGTTTCTCATTACAGCCAAACAAAGCAAACATTTTACAACAACATATGGCTTTTCTTTCCCATTTAGGAGGGGCTGCGGTGGTCGAGTGGTTAAGGCGTCTGCTATTTTGCTACCACTAGCCCTCCACCACTTGGCCGCGGGTTCGAGACCTACGTGGTGCAGTCGCAAGGTACTGGCCGTAGGTCGGTGGTTTCTCTTCCGGAACTCTGGCTTTCCTCCACAATCAAAACATGTCACGTCCTTAAATGACCATGACGTAAAACACAAACAAACCAAAATTCGACCATTTAGGACACTAGGGGTACTTGAGGCCAAAAGAATAAAAGTTTGAAATTTCCAAAACATACGTAGAAATACTGGGAAAGGGAACTGTGTCTATGAAACTCCGTAAAACGTTACATTTACAACCTTCGGCTACACCAGATAATATATTCTTAGACAAGCATTGTTTGTAAATCGTGTTGGAATACAATAGAATAAACATACCGAAGCATCAACACAGGAAAACAAAGAATACCAAAACGACGATAAAATAACATGCCGTGAGGAGACATATAAACAATAGGAAGGAACCTAAAATAGCCTAAGGCGACACCAGTTTCTCAGAAAGGGTAAAAGGTTTGAAAGCTCTGTCCAATACCAGAAACATGTCCGCCATTAATAATTTAAAACACGCTGAACATTTTTTATGATGGGCAACAGATTTTGTTATCCTCTTTCAATGATAATCTTTCTTGATTTGATAGGTAGCTCTGAAACATAACCTGTCAGACTTAATTCTAAAAGGACGCACACCTAAATGTAAATGTGACAGAAGACACCTGTATTTAAGTTGATACCTCTGGACACTTAGAGGACAGAGACAGTATATGTAACTTCGGAAAATGCAAATGTGACAGAAGACACCTGTATTTATGTCGCCTTTAGTGGACAAAGTCAAACCGAAATCACATTGTATGTCCGAATACAGTCATAAAATACACCTTGCTCGACCAGTGGCTAGTAAAAGAGTTAAACTACGTATACCGTGATATTCTTAAAGATACCAAATTACCACCATAATAGCTACACGAGAAAACAAATACGGGCACAGCTTCAATGTCCTATGTATCGAATGATTAGCAGGTGGGTTTAAGATACTCGAGAAATTACCAATTTCTCACATTTTATAAAAGAATCTTAAACTTAATCATAGACCAGTGGACATGCTTTTTGCAGACGTGTTTTTGCTGTCCTTTATGGACACGCCCTCTCAAACCGTCAAAACGCTTTATGTCGATTTTCTCGCCGTAAAAAGTTTGATTTCAATAGCGTTTGTTTGAAATTGATATGTTTTAAAGCTTTTAGTAATAAGCTGGGAAGCAACTGTAATTATATTATGAAAAAGACGCCAGCGACCAAAGCGGATGTGGCCGCGAGTCTTACAGCTCCACTTACAGTGATTCAAAGATACGAGAGGGATGAATACAAGAAATCTGATAAATCAGAGCTAGTTTCTACGGGACAGCGATCCAATGGTTGGCGAGCATTGGTACCTTTATACAGATAGTTGGAAACAAACACGAAGGGGAAAAAACATAAACAAATAACAAAAAAAAAAAAAAAAGACACAAAGCAAAATTAAAAACAAAAAATGAAAACAAAATACAAAACACAAAGCAAAATTAAAAAAACAAACAGGAAATCTTGCAAATCTGATTTAGCGAGAAATACATCCCCGATATCCAGGGGTTACGCTCACTTACGCTCCGTGCAGAGAGCGAAAGTGAGTGAAAACCCTGGATATCGAGGATCCGAGAAATATGGCCCAAAAAGTCAACTTTAACTGAATAAGTATGTATAAATGCTCACCTTGTCGAAGTACATTTGAGCTAGTTTCAAACATGCATTATAGTTAGTAGCAAGAAAGTATATACTAGAAACGATGTTTTCTTGTACCTGTATACAACTGATCAGGAACCAACAATATGGACTAATAAACAGAGAAAATGTGCCACAAAAATGTTACAGCGTCAAAACAAATGGACAAAACAAAACTCAAAAATGACAGGATGAAACTACAACGTGAATTGTGAAGCTATCGTAAACCACATCAACGAACAAAATAAACAAGGTTTTTTTAATCATATCTGGGATGGCATGCAAAGTATTCACTTCAGTAATACAAGTAAAGCTTAAAAAAGGAATCACTAAACACCGCCATACTTTCTACTGTATTAGGATTTGGACCATAATCAGACGAGCTTAACGAATTTAAAAAAAAAATATACAAATGTAAAAACTATTTTTCCATTACATACGGTTGTGCAAGCTAAGAAATTAGCAGAAGAGATGGGTTAGAGATACGTCGGTCACGCCTTACTGCACATCAATAACTATACTCATTGTATTGAGGAAATAGATTAAGTTATCGTAATTAAAATACGTTACCTAGACAGGTAAAATGTGCACCTGCCGGTGAATGACGTAATTTCAACCTGTGCATAACTAATGGTGACGCGTACCCATCCTAATTAGACATCAGTGTGGGCGCGACCAGGATGTCAGACCCTACATTTCCTGCAATTTAAGGAGGGGCACCCGTACCACCACAGCTACAGTTCATGACTCTTTAAGGAGCCCCGTACCACAGATACAGTTCATGCCTCTTTAAGGAGCCACGTACCACAACTACAATGCATGCCTCTTTAAGGAGCCCCATACTACGGCTACAGTTCAAGCCTCTTTAATGAGCCCCGTACCACAGCTACAGTTCATGAATCTTTAAGGAGTCCCGTACCACAGCTACAGTTCATGACTCTTTAAGAAGCCCTGTATCACAGCTACAGTCCAAGCCTCTTTAAGGAGCCCCGTATCACAGCTACAGTTCATGCCTCTATAATGAGCCCCGTATCACAGCTACAGTCCATGACTCTATAATGAGCCCCGTACCACAGCTACAGTCCATGACTCTTTAAGGAGCCCGGTACAATGCTACAGTCCAAGCCTCTTTAAGGAGCCCCGTACAGCTACAGTTCTACAGTTGCTATACGATACTGAACGATATCAAAGTCAAACGACATATAACGAAGGTTATGATATTTGTAACAAATAAAGATACCACAAATGGAGCACACAATAATAAAATTGTCTGAAGTGTGTCAATATCTATTACCTGATGATAAATCTAGGTCAAAATTCAATCTTCATTATTTTATAATGTTCATATACTTTTTTTCTATATTTGACGTGATGGAAATCACATATGGTACAGATAAGTATTAATTGTCCCTGGTTTCACCTTCAGTTTTTGTGAAGGATCATAATGTTTTTACTTTTCTTTTGGTGTCTCTCGTCCCCTTTTCTTTCTTTTAGAGCCGTTTTTTGTTGTTGTTGTTGTTGTTAATTTGAAGTCATGGACTTAGTTAAATGTATGTATATGTTACACTCTTTAAGGTCCAGTGCCAATGGATAAACGGAATGTTGTTTTAAGAAAGACTGGTTAAGCACAAATACTGCAATGTGCACAGCAGATCGAATATTTTTTTAATCAATGTCCCCTGGTGCAGATATAACGGAAGAAACTACGGATTAGACAGGGTATACCACATTTAGCTGTTTCCAAAGGATAAAACTGACTATTTTTTAAAAACTGCATGAATAGCATACTTATCTGTCCCTGCAGGTAGGGCGTAAGAATTGTACCTGCTGCCCCCATTGCATGATCGTAAGAGGCGACTAAATTTGGGAT
>JAUMHH010161781.1:0-17492 GCA_032359455.1 Chlamys rubida | reverse complement strand
CTCTCACAAACCAATGACGTAGCAATCAATACCTGCTCACAAGAGAAGATAACTCTGCAATACGCAAAGACGGAATATACATTTTGGTAATAGCCTTAGGTACAGTATGCCAAAAATGAATTACGCTATATCGTGCAGCTGCTACCCTACATGTGGAACCCATCGGTGATGCTATTGCCAATTTCCCGTATCATTCGTGGGTGCTTTTTTATGCACGTTTTAATGCAAGGGTATGAATGCATTTTCTGGTTCACTTTAACAGGTGCCTTCGTAAGTTTGAACCCTAATGTAATATTAGCCCGGTAACTCGCGAGGAATTCTGAGTGTTTTGTAGCTATCAAAAAATAACCCATCGTGCTTTCAAGATTTCGAAGCGTCATCGACACAAAGACACGCGGTAACTATTGTATAATCAGATACCAAGTTCTGATAATTACTTCCCGCAAGCATTGATTATCTCAGCATTTACATGATTTCTTATTCCAATTAAAAGGAGTTCTGCAGCATCGCACAAGTGTTTGCTTGTCTACTGCTGGCTAATACGATTGCGTAAGAAAACGTGCAAGTCTAATGAGCGTCACTCCATGGGAGACTGAATGATGGGTATTTAACTTACAAAGTGTGATAACATTGTAATATTGTTAAATGATATTTCATTTAATTTAAACGCATTATTTTATATTTATGTACTTTGTATTGTACTTTCGATGTGCTCGACTTCTCACTTCGAAAGAAGTAGATGATAAAAAAATCGTGTCTACTCCTGGCTATATAATTCCCTTTAGTAACCGCGTGATCTTATTTATCACTCCCTAAACACCGATATCTACGTAGCGATTCCACGCAGTGATTGTGGTGTGTCTATGTCAGTTTCATCAACAGTGTCTGCCGACGAGCGCGTGGGTGTTAGTTCTATCGATCCGGTCCCGCTCCGTTGACATAATTATAATTTCACACATTGCCAGCACGAATACAGTAATTGATGTAAATAACGGCCTGCTAAACTGCCGTGTACAATCAATGGTGGAGATTTACTACAGGGTCAAACGGGGTTTAGCTAAAATAGTCTTTACACAAAAACCAATTATCAAAATGCATAGCAAACGCATGTACGGGTATAAAGACATCATCCTTTCAAGGTAAAACTAAAGAGGGCAAGGTTTCCGAAGATTAGCTGTGTTTCTTAATAAGAAAATATGTCAACGCCTTTTACAATTTACACAAATATCGTTTAATAGATTTAGTATCTATTGTCTCGCGTTGTCTGTGGCAACGTGTCTCTGTACTTTGCCGATAATTCGCTTCTAATAATGACTTTTTTAAGGTACTATTTTGAAATGTAAAAATATTTCATCAATATGTATGTCCGGTAATAGCTGTGTCCTGATAGCAGCTCGCTCACAGCTGTGCAATGTGTCACCGAACGTGAGTCAGGTTGGGAAATTTGCTTTGGACACTCAACGGAAATTGGCGCACTTAACAACGCCCGTTTCCGGTCAAAAATTCATAGACGTTTTGCTGAACAGGCATGATTAATCGTTCATGAATGAACAGAAAGAGAAGGCGGGTGACAGAGTCGTTCATATTAGAAATTTAAGGATGCGTGTTGGCTGGTTGCCATAACAATTTGTCCAGTGCCTTACAATTTAGTTTTCCAATCACAAAACACAAAGACGTATACGTACCTATGAACGAAATGGCTTCCATGAACCAGGTAGACAGGTCAACCAGTGGGTTGTCGTCGACTGGGATATTCTTATACCGGAAGTCGGCGTCAAAATGATTCTGGCAGTTGTTTGAAACATTCAAGATGGCGGTGATGCCGTGGGTCAGAAGGACGTCCTTGCCAGCGGCGCTCAGGGCGTTACCGATGTACAGGTGGGGGAGAAGCTCTACCGGCTCCGACTGAAATAAAACAAAGTTTCAATGAATTAAAAGTCCTTTACTATGGTCAACATTTTTCGATTTCCTCTTGCATGTTCATTGTAATTTACGTTTTAAATGAATGAGTTCCGAACGTCACGCTCATCTTTATATATAGCATACCAAAATCAACGAGGAAAAATTGTACATTTAATATTATAAATATAACCACTCTGATGAAACGCCAGGACCATAAAAAGTTAAGATAACGGAATAGATAGATTCTACATATATCGGTAATAAAATTAAGAAAAAGAATATTTATAATGCTACCATTTTTAGGATATCAAAAGTGTTGTTAAAACATTATCATTAGAAATTGTTTGTGATTTTCAGACAGATACGTACCGGCACAGACATGTTGTGAAAGAGTCTGGAGTTGGAGGTGTCGATGGCGCTAGAAATTGTGTCTTCCTGGTTCTGCTTGGTGCATAGTGACGGGAATTGCTGTTTAAATGTGTTGTAACCACCTGTAATTACACAAAAATACGGTACATTACACACACGGTAAATAACACACGGTAAATAACACACGGTAAATAGCACACGGTATAACGTTAGACACACGTGTGCAAACACACGGTATAAAGTTAGACACACGTGACCATACACATGGTAAATCTCTCACAAAGGTAAATAAACTCACGGTAAAGAACACACACGTTAACAACCACACAGTGAATTTCACACGCAAGCAGCTCTAACGTTACGCTTAAATGTCATGTAAATAAAAAGAAAACGGCAATTAATCCAAACAAATTAATTTACTACAGTACCAAAGAGGGTTATTTGAAACAAACGTAAATTTATAGCGTACAAACTGTTTTAATTCCAGATAATAAGAAAAGAAAAATGAATGTAACGGTATGTTACAATTTTGTTTAGAATATTAAATCTATGTTTAAGATGCGTTCAAAACTACACAAGATTCGGCAAACATAATTAAACTACTGATATTTCGGCATACACGTTAACAAAATTCAAAAATATAACTTTTTTGCAATACTTGTACATATTCATATGCGCGGTCCGGATAAACAGTTTTTAGTATTCTGATTGACACTTACGGTTCTAATTTTAGTGTAATATCAATTAACGTGTAATTTGAGTAACACAATGTGTGTGACATGGACAGTATACCCACGTGATTTATGTTTCTGTGTTATAACATTGTCATGGTTAAATACGTGACTTATTTATATATAAACAAGGTAATCTGAATTAAGCAGGTGTTAGTACAACATCCGTCACTCAGTAATAGGTTCTGTATTTAATATCACAGCGGTATGACGGATTATTGAATGGACAATCCGTTTAAGCTATTTCTGTGTGTATATACATTTATATATATAGTTACATTATTGGCCATGGTTCTCCGGCTTTATGCCTTTGAAATCACAATACTGCTTATGTGTCGTATAAGTAATCTACCGGGGGTGGTTTTGAGGAGTGTCACCCATTAATGATGTATATACTGCAACATACTGAAGACATTCCCACAATGACACACTGTCTAATGCACGTGGCGGTGTTAGGGCATGTCTCGCATTAACACGTGGCGATGTATATTAAATATGAATGACAGTGTGTTTGTATACACCTCATTAATAACATAAGTAATAAGTGGTTCACTGTACTCAGACACACAGACGCAGCTGGCTTCATATCTACAACGCCAAAGTCTGATATTTCCGGACTATACTATAAAGTTGATATAATTTGCTGGTCAGTTTTCATTGGTCACTTACAAGAAAAAGTTGTGCAAGGTAACATATTATTTGTTTCGGAAACTGTAAAGCAGCATCAATTTTCGCAAATTTATTACCTATAGATAACTTTACAAAGGATAATATACAGGATTTAGTAAACGTCAACTGAAAAAGACATCGCTAATAAAAGACGGAATTTTTACGGTAAAAGTCATGATATATACATTATAGTACTACATCTATATATGGATCGCGTAGTAGGTGTGAGACGTATCAGTTGACTATACAGAAGCTGACAATTAGACTGTTGTACTGTACACAAGTACATGTATGTAGGCTGGGCAGGGGGTGGGGTAGGCGTAAGGGCGTGACACCCTCTGATTTGAAAAATAATCGGGTAAGACGCTTATGGATGGACATATGCCTGTCGACAGTGGGTGTCCCGCCCTACCGGCGGTATATATAAGTTAAAATAGGGGGAAATGTGGGGAAATTAACACGAAAATACTTGGAGGTGGGTATCTTGCCCTCTCTCGTCTTCATGAACGTAGGTATCTAATTATCTATATTAACTGTATATGGTCGCCCACAACTGACCAACAATGACCTGTACTGAGGACTGACCGTCACAGGTGTATATATACATGTAGATCTATTTCACACCTATAAGCAATAAACATCACGAACCATTCCGTCACAGAAATGTGAATGGTCATGATCAGCCATTCACAATGTATAACTTGTAATCGTCGTTTTTATTTAGACTCTTTCGTCTGTGACGACTACAATAGAAATCAGGTACGCCCGGAATTGTTTACGTACGTATACACACACGTATATGGTGATTGTGCTTTTATTCACGGATAGACGCACCTGTTGTGAATACAAACAAATTCGTATTCATGAATGACCATGATCCAGACGGGGGGCTTATTTGCATACCTGTCACCTATATGTACACGTCAACTATTCAAAGTCTATTGACCAGTGATAATTGAAATTCCCATTACGTGATTATGACACACCTGTTGGTCACTATCGGCCGGAGTGGTCAAACACCGGAACTCTATAACGTCCAGTTGTTGACTCAATGGTCTCACGAAGGTATTATCTATTAACTCGCGGTCATCGTCTTACTTCATGATGTTGGTTTATATACTTAATGGTCACTAAACGCTGGACAAAACACAAAGTATTGACCATAGTAAGAATGTATTCATAGGCCAAAGGCTGATTTAATATCAAGCTCGGCGGTTCAAGACATACAAGGCTGTAAGCTAACGTACTATTAAGCTGCGGTCAGCCTCCCACCTTCAATCTGTTACAACTATGGAAATCTCAATGGAAGGATGGGTCAGACATACCACATCTTTGTTTTTATTTGGGATTGACTCTCCATACAAACAATTTTAAATTGGAAATCGTTATTCTATCTGATAAAATAAATAAATATCAGTGTTTTAATCATTTCTTCCATATATTCGGAGATTTAGGCCGATCCCGATCCAAACCGCCGGAACCGTGTGGATGTACTTTATATAAACTCCCACGAGATTTATAATCGAGTAAAAACAAGAGTTAAGATTTCAATCCCGTCAATTCACACCTATTGTTAAACCCCCGTGGCAAATCTTGTGGATATAATCAGCCATCGATCTTTGATCGATAAAAATCGGATATTGATAGTTTCCGGTGCGTTCGGTCAACCGGTCTCCGCTTTGTTTATTATAAGACGTGTTAATTCCTTTGCCGAGGGCTTGGCCTCGAGGGTTTCTAATTACTGTTAATAACAGGTTCTGTCCATCCGGAAAATCTGTTTCAGCTACAGAGACCCGCAATATTTAGGGAAGTGTCAAGACTATATTCTTAATCCCATTTCCAGTAATCCATTTTTCAATTTAAATCTTTCTTCTGATACACACGCGTATACAGATTTGCCCTGTTCACTAATATTAATAATGTCAAATTAAACGTTGCTTTCAGAAAACGAATTAAATTCCGGTTAAACAGAAAATATATCTTATTTCTGAATACTTCGACTCTAGCGGAAAATTCATAGGAAACTTAGAAATACTGACACCACGTATATATATATAGGTAAAGGCAAATCGAAACAGGCGTCTCGGTAAAAGTATCGATAACATCAACTTAGGGGGAAGTGCGGTATTAAATCGATAGCTTTTAAGTCTATATTTATGAAGTCAATGTGCAACCAGCGTCCGTACCCACACTTAGAAGTACCGGCGCGTTCGATCCTATCTGTCACCTATATCATCTGGGGACTAAGATATTGACAGGATGTCCTTAGTACTTCGGCCTAAGTGTTGATTCTCGAACGGACCGAACTCCCAGAACTTCAGACGACCGTTAATAACGATATATATATATGTACGCCTCAGGTTACCTATTTCACAACAATTCACACACAACTTGAATGACTTTGAATTATATCCTGTGCTTCGTATCTACACCAAATCAAAATCAATTTTAAACTTTTCATCTATCTTCAAAAGCAGTGTTTCGTTAGGACCGGAAACAGATAATATATTTAATGCATTTAAGTAGGATAAATTAGTTTTTACAATTTATTTCATCTCTATTGATAAGCGGTGGAGTAAATCAGTTACCGGCGTTAAATATCTGCCTCGTGTTATCAACTTTTCCAGGTGCTCGGCGGTTCGTTGAACAGCGGAAGTTGTGTCTATATTTACCACAATTGTAAATCCTTTATTTCAATTTAAACTCGGAGTGACTGAGAGGGCGATGCCTTCATTAATCTTAAGCGATCGTTTTATAATGATCAAAAATATCTGAACAATATTTGTATTGTTTACTTGACCAATAGACCGACTATTGTTACGACCCACTAACTAGAAACCAAGTGTTCAGTCACTGACCGACCTTACAATAGATGTGTGTTCATAGGCCAATGAACCTAGACATATATAATACATCAGTGTAAATCGCATAGAAAGCTAAAATGTTCAAAATGTCGTATCAATAAAGCAATGTGATTTTGGAAATAGAATTTTCAAATAGAGCAAATGTAGATTTCTTTGAAAAATATTTTGTTATTTGCAGAAACTTCAAATATCTTTGTAAGATATGCTCCCATATCATACATGTATGACGTTTATCTAGACTGATATAAAACGGAATGAAATGTAAATATTTTTGAATATGTATATCAACTACATAATATACACTTTATCTCCTAAAGTGCAGTATTTACAACGTAAACCGCGTCAGTGTGACGTACCACATTCCGAGAATGTGATTGTAAACATCTTAATCTTACCGTGTCTTACAAATTTTTGCTTATATGTCGCAATTTATTATTTATGTACATTTAAATTGGATTTACCTGTCCTACCTGTAAAAGTAGCCTACGTGTATGTGTCGTTTGTCTATTCCTTTGTTTCATTTGTAATACAATACCGCTCCGTGTGATGACAACGCCCTGTGGAGCATATGACATTAGAAATACGATACGAAACTCGAATCTGTAAGTTTAACATGTTCGTGACCTGTAAACAGGATGTTCATGTTCATTTTTTTTCTCATTTAAATTCTTTCATGTCTACGGCTTTTAATTATACCACGGACTAATTCCGTGATTATACTTATGATATTATCATCTGTGATATTTTTTTTGTTTATTTAGGTTCAAAAATGTATAATGCCAATTAGTTTTTTTAACTTGTGTTCGTTTAAAGTTTGATTCAAAAACTTCCATTTTATTTTCTTTCTCATCTATTTTGTTTTTAATTTTCTTTAATAAACTTCCAGCATGGTTTAGCTACTAATAAAGAATGGGCAATCGTAATCGTATACAACAACAAAATAATTGAAATTTCTAGTTATACTGTACAAATAAACGTTCATGTATTTATAAAACACCGTTATTTATTAAGAGTTGATTTTCTTTTCTTGTTTATGGTCTCGTGAACGAAATGAACCCATATGCCACTAAATGATCGTTCATGTACCAATAAATACATTAGGATGTATCTCGCTCTGGCTGTAGCGCGGACCACCTCCGGTGCTAAGGCCTGCCGCTTCAGAACTTCCTGCATGCGATACCACAGGATTTCGATGTACGCTGTGATAAGCCTTGATTTATCAGCAAAGACATGAAGCACTCCGATAAGAGTTGTAATTAGTCCCGAAATCCTACACCCGTATCGAACCATACACACGCTTATATTAAGAGATGCATTTGTATACACACCTAGTAAACATAACCTCACACACACACTTTCAAATATAAAACGCAATAATCAAAAATGTCTGAGACAACGAATATCACATATGCAAATGTAAACAATCTCTATATATATTCTTAAATTAGTCCGAATCGAAAATGAAACAAAATTGAAAATGTACACCAAGATCTTGTTCATGGTGTTAATTAAGTTGAGCATTAATACGTATATTTTGTATTTACAGTAAAAAGGCCAAACCTATATTTGACGATTAGAGTCAAAACACGTTTTTTCGTGAACAGCGACTTAGACACATCTTATTACTACACGACATATCGTCATCATTGACGGAATTAGGAATTAAGCCTGTTTTATTAAAGAAGATAAAATAGTAAAATCTGTACGGCTGTAGGAGTTGTACACATCATAACACCGTATTCGAAAAAAGCTGATTGTAGGGATGAGATTTACTGACACGATGTGTCTTTATTACTCAGAAGGCAAAGCCGATTGACTGGTATAATAGCTGTGACTAGTTTCTATTTAATTACCCTGATCCCAACATCAAATACATCTCTTTATCAATGATGTTTCTAACAATACAGACACGATTTTCTTTGCACGCGAGTTTTAAAACACGATACTATATGAATGCTTTTACTATTGATTTGAGTGGTGAAATGGATATTTTAGGCACAAGTATAGCTTTGTACATTTCATGAAATATGCGTTATCAATTTATATCACAGATTAACAAACTTTGGTTCGTGGTATTTGCCTCAAAGTCTAATGACCAATTCTCAATGATACACAGAAAATATTACAACCTATATCGACGTTAAAAACCAGCAAAAAACAATTAATTTGTTAAATGAAAAACTAAAAACATGAACTTACAATTTTATAAAACATAGGCTTATGCATGCAAACATTTTAATTATAAATTATTAAATTTGAATTTAATAACATTTTATGTTTTAAATAAGTAAAAAGCTCACCTTTCAGGATTAAACATTTTGCATCTTTGGCGAGTTTGCATAAGGTACGGTAGACGATGTTGAGGTCGGAAATATCTACCCCCAAACCGTTGTTGTTGAGGGTATTCAGAGAAGGGAGACACGGCCCCTCCTGGTCGTAAACCACAATCGTAGAAAATTGTCCAGAGATGAGCCTGTTTTTTGTTTCCACTCCCAACATGGACTCAAGGTGAACTTGTCCGCCGTTTGCGAATCTCCTCTTTAGAATTGGGGGGCAATACATATTGCAAGCCCCGGTGATGTGTTCTTCGTTGTACGCTATGTATGGGCGACTATCCACTATTAGTACTTTACTAGCTGTTTTTGAATTCACCATTTCGTTTTCCATCACCTGCTTCAGCTGATAAACGTTAACTCTGAATGCCATAGTATTGTGATACGTTCCTTGTAGTTGCGTTAGTGTTGATATCTCACCGCCTGCTTAGTAAATACTGGAATGTAGCCGAGTTGTGGTCGTAGCCCATTCATAAAACTGCTTGTAAATCAAGCGCCTATATAAACAGCAGGAATGAAACTCTTCCGGCTGGTAAAATTATCATACGCCTAATTTGGGCGGGCGGTTTACTACCACACTGCGCGTTGTAATGTAGTTCTACACATTTACAATGCTATTGGGTAGAATATACGTGTACAGATCAATAAAGTCAGCGTTATTGATATAACTGGCACGTATCCAATTGTCCCTTTGTCCTGGTAGACGATAAGACAGAGAATGATGGATTTCAATCTGCGTGGCTTTTATGAATGAAAATCCTCATACCATTACGTCATCATATCATTTTCATCCGCGTTTGGAAGCCCCGCCTACCAAAACCTTATTTAGCGCCCACGTTTCCTTTCAGCGTAGCTCTACCGGATGTAAACAAACCTCAACCATGTGAATGAGCTCGATACAATTAGCAGACGACAGCCCCTGGCTTTTCCCGCCTGATCGGGTTCGTTAGCAAATTACGAGGCAATATCATTACATAATTTTCCACACGGATGAAAGGGACAGGTGCAATTTCTCTTCTCATTCGACAGGAAATCAATGTTCTGTGTGCGCGGAGAATTTACTTAGGTAGTTTATGTGTTTCAAATACATTGCATGCGGTAAAAACATTTCGACATGCATTTTATGGTGTATAGTTCCTGTAATTGTCGGTGATTAGTGTAGCGCTATGAGGAAATATGGTATTGACGTTATCTGCGCTATTGAAGATATGCGCCGTAATGAATACACCTGAAAATTTTCATGGTCATGCTGCATTATTATAATCCATGAACCTTGTGATTATTGGTTTGTCGCCTTTTTGTTTTATTGCACAGGACATTTCCTGATTGAAATAAAATACTTTGGATTTATCATATTAATATATTTAAAAAATAACAATGGCCTTGGATATTAATTCGATCGTAATTCGACATAAACTGATTCCATTTTTAGCACTGACTGATCCGGGGATTAGTCTTTGAAATCCATAACACATGGACTTGAGAATTTATAACAGCTATATAGTTTTACATCGTTGGGGTGGCATTTTTACCGAAAGTTGATCTAAACCCCTAAAACGTGTAAAATTACCCTGAACACCTTAGCTTAGGTCAAAATATAGACTGGCTACCAGCCCCAAAGTTTTTATGAAGAATTTCTCAGCTGCATTTTACTACTAGCTTATCTCCCCCTAGTTTAGAACTTAGTCTAGAATCAGACATCCAAGTGATCAAAAATTTTTGAGTTAAACTTTTTTTCTTAATAATTCAATATTCTAGAGACGATGGCCAGTCTAGTCAAAATATAGCTGTAACAAATTCTCGGGTCCCTGTGGTCCGGAAAACATTCCTTTACACATTCCTGGATCCGCTTCAGTACAGGGTTACCGGAGAAAAATACAGGATGTACGTTTAGGTCTCTCCTGATGTAAGAGAGAAATCTATGACGTTTAAGGGGTTTGTATCAACACTTGATAACCACCACCCTGATGATAGTACTTACATGTATATACGTGTAAATCAAACGAATCGGGATAGGTCCGAACGTCATTTACCCTGTATTTTGTTCTCGGGGGCCCTTATGCCCTCCATCACAAACGGAAACTGCAGAGTTTGGAATGCAGCTTTATTATCTGGCTTCGGAGATGTTGTGGGAGGGAGATTTGTCAGTTATGTGAAAAGTTCAGGTACTTCACTCAAAGCGTCAGATTCTCCACACAATGTAAAAAATAGATGTTACTACGGTAGAGAGTGAGGTCAGAGGGCAGAAAATATCAATATCGCCCCACTTAAGTAGAACAGTGACTCCTACCTATAAATAACTGTCCTTTGGATAACCGCGGTCATTGGTTTTTTTCTGCGGACTGTCGTGTTTCCGAGTGCCTTGTACACCCCCATCCCCCCACCGTCATGTTTATTTTAGTACAATTACAAAGTTAGTTCCCCCTCCAATGGCTTTTGGAGTACAATATAAAAGACGGGCCTTCAAAAATGGGGGAACATTGAACTATTTATGGAGTATAAAAATAGGGGTTTCAGAGCATACCACCGAGGGCAAGGCAAAGACTAACCCCCATCGTTATATGCTGACCACAGGGTAAGGCACATAGTGTATTTTGTAGTATTCTCCGAAAGCCCCATTTTTATACTCAAAAAAGCATATAGGAGTGGGGGTTAGTTTGTGTCTTGCCCCTGTGGAGAATACTTGTGCCTTCTTTTAGGAGTCAACCCAGGTTTCCAGCTACATGTACATGTAGTAAGTCCAGTGCTCTGTTTATTGAACTAAATGAAAATCCCCATTGGCTAAGTCAGGGAGAAATGACCAGATGTGTGAATGCTGTGATATATATTTAAATCAATAGTCCATTTCCCTGTTCTGGCCCTGATATCTCTGACCGCCCTAAACAACGGAAGCTGTGCGTGCATCGATACACGAGATAAGGGGGTTATCTCCACGTGCAAGGCGCGAGCGTTGCCGTGGGGTACTGCGCACGTGTTGGTTATTAGAACAATTATAACCGGAAACGTTGTATCTGTATTTTGAGTTTTCCTAATCAATTATGGCTGTCGGAAACCAGGAAGTTCCCGACACTTGACGATTTGTTCTGTCGACTTTACTCACCTTTACTGTTTTCCATTATGAGGTTAGTCAAAGTTATTGCACCCTTCCGATATCAGTTGAAATATTTTAGCAGCATCCCTAAACTCCGCCTAGATAAGACAGACAATTAGCTTGCCCCTATATCGAGTCTATACATTGACCCCGTCGGTCCGACAGCACAGGGATGTGAGAATTAGCTATACCAGGACGTATGTTTTGACCAATGACTGGTTTTTTTCCTTTGCTCTGCCCCGTCAAAAATATAACAAGGAGATAATCAGTTATTTTTGGACCAGTTTGGACCTATCCGGACTCGTGAAAAGTAATTTCAGCGGTTTTTTAGGCGATAAGATAAACTCTCGGTAAAAATCATATCCCGGCCCTCTTTATTCGTATAAACGTGTGATATAACCATCTATATTCATAGGCATATGATCAAATGTACGCCGTTTAAACTATAATTCGCAGGCCACTGCGTCCGGAACATATACAGTTTATTTAAAAAAATGAACCTTATCCTTCACTGTTTGCTGTCATTTTTTATTTTTTATTTATTTTTTGTTCTAGGCCACGTTAAACCCAATCAATCAATCAAATGATTACCTGCCCCGGTACGTATACGTACCTGTAAAATGGTCCCTTACCCAACCCCCTATCGTCTTCCACGTGTCACAATCTCCGACCGTCAGTGATTATTATGTAATGACTTATGACAGCCTAATTAAATTTCTCATTATCGTTATCCTGTCATATTTCGCCTACGCATGCGTCTCAACTAATTTAGTGTCGAGGAAATAAAAAATTACACGTCCTGTTATGATAGGAGATTCGTGTACAGATATGAACACCTACTGGGGATTTTCTTAGTGTTAAAACTGCACGGTCATTTCTAATTATAATACTTCCTTAAAATTGTTTTAGATTCCGTTTGATTATGCAATATGTTGTATATATATAGGACCTTACATGAGTTTCCATTTCATATGAGATTTATTAAACGAGTCTAAGAATTTTTCAATTTAGCGAGCCTCTGGCGAGCTAAAATGTAAAATTCGTGACGAGTTTCATTAATTTCATATGAAATGATAACGAGTGTAATATCCTTTTTATCACATAATCAAGATTTGTGGCATTTATTCGTGAAAATCAACAATTTTCATGAAACCTCGAAATGTAAAAAGTCGTCATTTGACTCCAGTGCGTAAGTCTGTGACGTCATGTACTTATTATTTTCTTTATTTCCTCCAATTTGAAGATTACATTTTAACAGAATAATGCGCACATATTTACATTACAAAAAATCATATTAAATACACATAAGCACCAAATAAAGAAACATGACATATACACACTTAATTACATTGAAGTCATACATTTAATAAATATCATTAATAAGTGTACATTTATATTATTTTTTATTTTTATTTTATTTATATTAATTTTTATCAGGGTGTGAGATTATATCGACACACTACCGGTAGTATAATTTGTGCATCTTTTCGACAGCTGCTACTGATTTCAATCTAAATCCAATCATGTCTAATACATTTAATTCGTAAGTCATTTGTCCCCCAATTAAAATATGAATTAACTCGTGATCAGTCAGAGAGTGTATGTACGCATGTATGTATCTTTACGTCACTTACTGTACCTGAACCACACCTACATTAAATATAGACATTTAAGGATCCCCGTACCACTGTTAAACTTTAGTTACACATTGGGAACTATTTGTTTTCTGGAAAACAATACCTTTGATTTCTGAAAACAAAACTATAATTTGCGGGACTGTTATGAAAAAACCCTAAGATGAAATAAACAAAATATACCACAAACAGTGATCTGAGTGTAAACTATTCAATGAAATGAGACCGGGGTTCGAACCCTGGAGAGTCAGGTCCCAGTAGTTCAAAGGTTTGTAAGAAATAACCGGTGGTTAGGAAAAACTGATATAAAAATGAATACAACAAAGTCAAGAAGATTTGTCGACATATGAGAAATATGTGTTTTTAAGATTTATTTTGCGTTTAAAGATTTTGCTTCTTAATGACAATAATTTTAATTTTTCACTAACCACCGGTTAAAGATATGAAACTACTGTCCCTCAAACCGACCACAAGGGTTTGTTACAAATGTCTGAAATACACATATGCTGTACAGATATGGGTCACAGCACACATAAACCTATGTACGCGCTCCTCAGAAGATATGTAGATCAGCTATTGCTATTCATTGCCGCAATGTACATGAAAAAAAATCCATTCAATTCATATTTGGTTACTTATTTAGCCTGTGTTATCTTTTCAACTTTGAAATGCTATTTATTTTTTCTCAAACTAATAACATTACGCTATTGTAAAGCTGAGGGGATATAAAGTTTATTCATATTTATAAAAACGTCATGTTTTATCTATAACTTGTTTATTTCAAATATTACATGCGATGGTTCGAAAGGTCACCAGAATTGATGACACGCTCGAACGGTGCACATTAATTGATGACAAATTTGAAAAGCACATACACAAACAAAATTATTTTGATAACGTTCAGACAACCGATAATGATTATCAATTTAGGTAACATATACCCTTAAGGAGAATCATATCATCGACGAAAAAAACCAGTGCAGAATTTTCTATAAAAACACAGAAACAAAACTGGTATCTTTAATTCATATTGTTTCGTTATTTCAATGAGAATACAAACAAATCGGCAGGCTAGATGTTTCCAAGGCGTCCTACCCTTTTCCACCACCCGAAGGTTATCGATAGCATCCCTTGTCTGCATGGATGGTAGCAAAGTAGGGGTGGGTCCGATAGAGGAAAATGGGGAGGGGGTATTGGGGAGGTCAATACGCTCCCCCTAACATGTAATCATGGATCTGCTCCTAGTAGGGGTTGGCTGTAACGTTACCGGGCCTACCATGATGAGATACACCAACAACAGACGGTATTGTTCCTACAATTAATTACAGTAGGGTATGGGACGTTAAGTTTAAATAATGTTACGCCGTATTACACCGTCTTCCGCGTTATATAAAGATCTCTACTCTTTGATAAGACGTTCCACGCAGCCGATACCGATGCCGGGTCATAAAATCTTTTATTTCCTTTCCTCTTTCTTTCCTTTTACTCCGATCTTCCGGATATACACAGCTCAGCGTTACATCCTGTGTCTAATTAGTATAAACGGAAACGCTGGTTACATTTCCGCTCTCGCACCTGTCCCTCAAAGCGAGGCCGTGCAGATAAGACAGACAGCTGGTGTAGATTTCAAATGAAATGAATTTAAAGGTGTTAATTGAAGAATTCATCTTCAATCTTTGATGACGTCAGACTTTTTAAATTTAATAACTCTAAATTTTGTTTCAAAAAGTGTATATTTATCTCTTTACTGAAATATAATATGAATAATGAAGCTTTTTTTTTTTTAAATATAAAATATATATTTGTCTCAGATTTTTTTGTTCGTCTTTTTTGTTGCTGTCATATTTAATTTCGCTGGATACAATTCCACTCTTAGTGTGTGTCGCTCCGAGTTTCGTGTTTTCTGAAAATGGACATTTAGTGCGGCCCATTCTAAAATTAAATAAAATTGGGGGGAAAACAAAAATAAATCTGACTCTTTAATCATTTATTTCATTAAAATAATTATTAGGTGGGTGGGAACAGATTGAGATTTTAGCTGACTTCATCCACATTTAATTTCCAAACTATTTATATACGTTATAACATTGAAACGATGAGTTTAAATATGCAAATTACCAGATCGAAAGGCAGACTCTCTTTCATTTAACGCATTTCATTGTGATGCATGCTCACATTACATTTTGTCTTTCTTAAAGAACGAAAATCTAATGGTTTTCATCCCCTAATCCCTCGACAATATATATCTTTATTGTGCATGTAGAAGGGAAACGTGATTAATTGTTTTCCTGAGATTAATCACGTTTCACGAGGGCGAAGCGAAACCACAATCAACATATAAATACTTATCATGTGTTTGTGGTTAAATGGCCCGGCACACATTCCTAAAATTAAAAATAATGCGGTTAATATTTTAAAGTGACTGATGACATTTCTAAAAAATAGTCTATGTTTAATTAACACGTGGTAATTTTCTGACATTTATAAATAGCCACACAGGTGCGGTGTTAAAACGATCAATGAGATATATTTATATATATATGACGAACCATCTAATTTTAGATGACTATGAATTTATATCGACACGCTTGGTTATATGTAGGTTTCGTGAGTAATAAGGACAGTATGGTCCAATATGGGCATTTGATGCGAGCAAAGAAATGTTGGTTTGATGCGTTGGGCAAAGAAGTAATAATGACAGTGATGACGAAGAAATTTGTCAAATTTTCAGGGCGATCTGCCCCCTTTTCAAGACAGAAACATGAACACTTACATATAACAACATATAACAGAGATAAACTCAATACTACAATATGAATTACATAAACAAACACACAAAACACAGTAGTAATCCCACTTATAGAATATACTGTTATTATCGCCCATCCCCTCGGTTAAAATGTAACCGGAGGCAAATTATTGTAAAAATATTCATCTAAAAGACATGAGGTTTGAGAAAAAATCTATAAGTGTAGATGTTCGGGTGAAAGGGAACGTGTATCATACATGTATTGATTTAAACTTTATTTATTTCACAAAAGAACAATTCATACATGTATTCATGTGTACAAGTGCACGTGTATGTCATCAAAAGATTTCGACCTGGGCTAGACGCCAAGATATACATCAACAGTATATTGATCACAGTGTTAGGATACTAGCTATCATTTTGCGGTTTTCCATGTCACGTATTTCACTTTATTTTGCCTTTAAAGTACATCACCTTGCTGTTATAAAAAATGTGTAAATAAAAAAAATGACTTAATGTGAATTTTAAGTGTACTGCTATCTCCCTATGTGAAGAATTTTGTTAATTTATGTAAATATTTATTACGGGATCTTAGCTTTGATTGTATAGAAGATTAAACCACTTTTTAACAGATATTATTTTTTTTACGATCAGATGAATATTTCATTTAATCCTTTCACCCCTAGGTAACTTGAGTAGACTCTACCATACATTTATTTGGATGAGTCCATTATGGTCTACAGTGGTGAAAGGATTCAGGATCTCCGTACCGCTGCCAAAAGGTTTGACTGTGCACTGGAGCCCCATTTTTCCGGCGTGACTATATATAGCCTTCATGAATAATTTCTGAAAAGAAAACCATACCTTGTGGGGTTTTTATGAAAAAAATAATAAAGATGAAATAAACAAAATATTATAATCATAAACAGTTCTATGTGTAAAAATCAGCGAGGCTAGTACGGGATTATAACTCTTGACCTCAGGTAGTTATATAAGTTCATAAGTTTATTGGCCTTTAGCTATTGCCTTTCGGCTAATCAGCATAAACATTACAACACATTTTACAAAATTGCGTGAGTGATACACAGCAATACAGACATATTATGGAGGATGGACAATATACATGTAATTATTCATTTGATCTCAGTTG